>VKOC01048858.1:0-21448 GCA_009364415.1 Spea multiplicata
ACCTCTGTTCCCAATCAGCCCCTCCCAGTGTCACCTCTGTCCCCCTTCCCCTCCCAGTGTCACATCTGTGCCCATTCAGCTCTTCAGTGTCAGCTCTGTCCCCAATCAGCCCACTTTAAGGTATGATCCTGGTAGGGTACTCATATTAGCCTTTACAATTTTCCTGCTGCTGTGTACTATACTTCCCATAATCCTCAGCCAGTATCATGGGGGGCATTTAACTGGCAGAGCATCAAGGGGTCATTAGGTTTTTTTTTTACCATCCTTTGTTGCTATTAAATTTACTTATGTTGATCTACATTTGAATCATATTTGTATTTTTATAATGAATATGCGTTCAGGGAAACCAGGAAAAGATGGGCATGTATGCTGGGCTGATTCATGGCACAATGGGCCACTTCACTTGACTTGACTTGCCTCCCAGGCCTTAGTCTGCCAGCCCTCCCCTGTACTCATCCATAAAGCCTGATGAAAAGCCTGCTATGTAGATTATATTATTTGTTGTGACTTGGCTATTTATTTCCTCTGATATTCCCTCATACACCAAATTTTGTACTGGGTAACATCAGCTTCACCAATATACATACCTACCATGTGAAAAAAATGACCATGCAGAATAGCTGCAACCTGCATGTTACCTCCAGTACTGGCAGTACTTATCAGTGAAGAGTATAAAACACGATCAGCACATTTGATTGATGTGCCATCAGCTGTGCGAGTGCAATCTTTATCTTCCGTATATATATACTGAGTTTGCAAGCTACACTATTGTGTCTCTTTTTGCTTTTTCCACCCAGATGCTCTGAAAAGGAGACAAGATAGGCTTGAAAAAACTTTGATTATTGTGAGTGCATTGGGTGATCTGTGCGGTTACAAAGGATACATTGTTGCAATCTGCACTTTTTGGTTTTATGTGAGCGCCCCCTAGGGGGTTTTGTCCTATAATTGCCAAAGATTTTTCTTTCATAGAAGGGATTTCTAAACTCAAGATACTTAATGAATTTTTGGGGTATATTGGTCAACTCAGCTACTTCAGTGACCATTATAATAGCAAAATCAAACAAAATTGTGGCTTTTTTTATATATTATTCACGCTAAATGTTGGACAAGTGTTATTTGTCAAGTCAGAGGTTAAGAGAGACTTCTAACAGAATTCTAATAGGGACCTTTTGTGTGAAAAGTTGGGTGCCATGACCACAAGGTAAGTACAAAGGTTGACTTAACCTGTTGGAGGAGCAACAAGTCCAATTTACAGTTGCCAGATTTGAAATAAGTTTTTTGCCTTTTTTTTCCTTTGCACCAGCAGCCTTCAACCAATCCACTTTGAAATAACTGAATGGTTGGTGGTTCGACGTGTATCCACTGGTGAAGCACTGTTTTCCATGCCGCAGCCAATTTTTTTCCACTTAGTGAAAACACCCCTGTCCATTGCCGCCTCAGGTGAAAGAGTGTCAATTGGGCACTTCAGTGTCCCTATACATGATCATCAGTAAGAGGTCAAATTGTCTTGTATATGTCTAGGCCACGAAGGAATCTCTTTGGCTAACAAATAGTAGGGCATACAAGGCCTTAATCAAGTATACCTTATTTTTTTATTGTTTCATCTAATGGGTTAAGAGTCTTAACTTAAGACACCTGATTATTAAATGACCTGCATGGTGTAACTCCTTGCCTGCATATATCCATAGCATACCTAAATAAGGCCACCATATTATAATCCCTCAGGTTAGGGAAATTCTATTCCAATTGTGATCTATGCCTTTGTAATTTTGACATCCCAATTCTGAATCCTCCCCATTTAAATTTTGAGAAGATAACGTTTAACAAGTTAAGAAATAAAGGGAGGGTCTGGAATGGATACAATAGTCTGGGAAAACTGATAAGCTTAATCAGGGCAGCTCTACCTGAGTATGTAAGGTGGGGCGATTCCCAACTTTTGAGTTCTGTTGAAATCCCACTAAAATGTAATTTTATACTCATACAATTAGGTTGGATTTTTTGTCAGTTTGATTCCCAGATAATCAATGTATATGGGGTCCCACTGAATTTCAAATTGAGCAGTATTGAAGGGTTGCTCTGCAGAGTGCAAGAATAAGCCCATGGATTTTGAAATATTGACTTTAAAGCCTGTGACCCCTTAATCAGACTAAAGATCCGTGGAGACCACTGGGCTAGACACAAAAAGGAGTAAGTTATCTGCAAATGCAGAAATCTTCACTTCCTGGTGTCCAATGGGAATGCCCCTTATCAGGGGATAAATGCAGATATTAAAAAGTAAGAATGATAATGGGCACCCTTGACATATCCCCATTTAATATAGACCTTTTCTGAGTCCAAACCACTGACCACTACCCTTATGACCAAATACAACATCATACCCGGGCGCTCAGCAGTGAAGCAGTGCGCACCGCGGCAGAGCAGCGAGACAGAGGCCTTGCACTCCCACCGCAGGACTTCAGCAGGGTAAGTGAACTACAAAGAAGGGGGAGGTCGATAGTGAGAAAGGAGGTGAGGGGTAGCTAGTGAGAAAGGGGGTTAGTATTAAGAATATTGAAATAAATGTGTGGATGAACTGAGTGAATGAATAAGTCCATGTGTGAATGAATTGTGTATGGATGAGAATGAATTAATTAGTGTGGGTGAACTGTTTGAATGATTTTTGAAAATGCATTAATTAATATGTGTAAATGATTTGTGTGAAAGAGTGAGAGAATGAATGATTGTGTGAATGAATTGGAAAGAGCGAAACTGGGGTTTTTTTGCCTTCTTTTGGATCAACAAACAAATTAACAGATAGAGGAAAGCCTGAACTTGATGGACGCATGTCATTTTTCAGCCTATGTAACTATGTACTATGTAACTATATTTTTCTTAACCCCTATATTAACCCCTGCTAGGAAACCGGGAGGAAAACGAAGATAAAGCGAACACGAAGAATGTCCACGAATATTCGCCCGAACCGAAGACAGCAACGGGTGAATATTCGCAGAATACGAAGATTTTTTTCCCTCTGAAGACGAACATGATGACACCACCAGCGCCCAAGTCTAATTTTTAGAACAAATATCATACCTTATCTTCTACTGACACCTAGTGGCAGTTGTACCTCTTTACAACCTAAAATAAGTATATGAAGAAAAACCAGCACAATTATTATTATAAATGTCTCTATGTATGTGAAAGCATAAAACATGGGCTATTGTTCTAAATCACTGTGATGTCACAATCCTATGTCATCGTGGCCACCACATAAACTGGGTATTTCTGAACTGAAATGTCATTTGATGCTCCTGCTCTTAGAGATTAGCTAACAGCAAAATGAGGGTGTTTGATCTTCTTCCAACTGTTGTGGAAATGGTGGATGTTGAATATTATTTAGGCAACAGGAGAGCACTGAAACAACTCCGGGATGGAGAAGATGATGGCTTTGCTGTAACTAAAAAAAAAAGATTGACATCTTTGAGGAAAGCAGAAAAGCTATAAAGCAGCAGTTGGAAGGTGAAGAGATTTTGATTTTGACACCAAAAGGGAAAGTTTGGAGAAGGCACAGCTCCTGTGAAGCGGTTCAGGGATGGAGAAGATGGGGACACCTTTACCCCAAAGTGGAGGAGAGTGTGCTAGCTACAGCGCCTAGCTTTACTTATGTGATGTTGAATAAAATGTTTGATTTAATTTGGTTCTCTTCTGCCAATGTGATATTTCATATATGTGTACTTAATATGTACACAACAAATGAGAAACCATTTTTGGCCCTGTGCCAGATACCACGGGCTGTTCCCCTTAAACAAGATACCTTGCCCTAATTCTTGTCCTGCCGCCATACACAACATCCACTCCCCTGCTTGGCCTTGTCTGTCTTTCAGCTTTCTGCTTCCATTCTGTGCTGCACGGAGAAGCTCGGAAAAAAGCTGTATAAAATAAGCTGTGATAGGTTAATGGAGCTCACAGTGACCCAATCAAAGCTGTGTTTACATACTGCCACTCCCTGCTTGTGTGTGTTCTGTTAGTTGGAAGCTAACTGAGCCTCAGTGCACCCATCAAATCAGTGCTTACAGAAGAATTATGACAGCAGAGAAGAGCAAGAGAAGACCTGTGCTGTGCTGTGATTACATCTCCGATCATGCTCAGCCACACAACAGCTCCTTTAATAAAGGAATGAATGGGGTTTCCTACACTGAGCCCATAGTGGCCACAATAAAACCAACTGATTAAAAGACTTAACTCAGAATGATTTTTTCCCAGCCCTGGTCAGAACAATCTAGAGATTGCTCTATGCTGAGATAGAGATACAAGAATACATTTTTTAAGGTGTTGTTCCACCTACATATTATAGCACTTGAAAAAGTATAAATATATTCAAGGCCAAAACAAACAATTGTCTGAAAATCTATTCATAAACAGGACTATGCATAGGACACGTGGTCACGCATTTAGACTGGAAGAAAGGAGATTTAGTCTAAGGCAAAGGAAAGGATTTGGAATTCCCTGCCTGCAGAGGTAGTTTTATCAGAGTTTGTACAGACGTTTAAACAGCAACTGGATGAATACCATACTGGATGATATAATTTTTAAATTATGGGGAAATAGCTTATTGATCCAAGGGGAGATCTGACGGCCATTCTGGGGTCAATACGGATTTTTTTCCCCCTAGTTTGTGGCATAATTGGAAAGAGCTACAAACTGGATTAACATCAACAGCATTTAACAGATGTGGGAAAGGCTGAACTTGATGGATGCATGTCTTTTTTCAGCCTATGTAATTATATAACTATGTAACACCTCTATGCTGAGATAGAGATACAAAAATACTCTTTGTAAAGTGTTGTTCCACCTACATTGCAGAATGAGAAATTCAGGTGTAAATGCAGGATTAGAACCATAATTCTAAATCTTATAGTAGTAAGGAGGTATATATCTCGTCAAACTTAATTTGACAGGTGCCCATTTGATAAGAGCGGAGCCATCACGACCACACGACCTTTAGGGGTGGAGCCATCATGACCACATTTGCCTACGCACACTGCCCCTTTGGGCCAGTTACCACGCCCACTGCCCACTCGAGGTAAGTTACCACGCCCATCGTCCTCTGCTGACCACACCCTTTGTGGTGGAGCTAATATGACCACGCCCACATGCATATATGTTGTCAAACTTAAGCGGACAGTTGTGCCGCCCGTTTTTAGGTGGGGTCACCTAGTCTCCTTTTTTGGACACGCCCATGCGCAGAATGATTGTGCAGTAGATATTCCGCTAACCACGCGCTTATGATCTTGAAGAACCGTGCCCTTTTTTATACGCTTGATTTTATCACATTTAAGAATATAGCCCTAATTAATAAATTAATTTTAATGAATTAAACAGAGCCCTGTTGTTATTGGTATCTGGTCTCATTTACCATTCCAATATACGTCAATATTAGTTATTTTATTTGTTAGTTCCTTATGTGTGATTGGTGTACACCTTAGGACTGAAGGCGGGGGTATTCAGGACAAGTCTGGACATGTTTTTAGAAATAGTAGACATGTCTGGTCATGTTTATAACTGAGGGGTATAAAGGAGGGGTAATGCCGTGACTAAAAATAAATGATTCCTAGAAGTAATTATAAAAATAAAACTTTTATTCAATACATTTTTTAAAAAGCACATTTCTATACAACATATGCAAAAATAATTTAAAAAAGCAATAATTTTATACACAAGAGTAAATACACCAGCAGATATTTTACATATAGATAATTACAGATTCAACCAATCACCACATTGCATCATTACACTCAAACATCTTTTAGGTAACAAATAGCTGTGGCTAGTAGTTACAGCTGACAGAGTTAAAGAAAAATTACTCAGAGGGTGTTTTTGGGGCTGGAGATGCCATGATGCCATGTAATAAAATAAAGTGAATTGCGGCGCTGCAAATAAAAATATAAATACATCAGGTGTGTAGTGTAAACAAATCAAATAGCTGCCAGCACTTAGCACATAACTCCCATGTGACTAAAAATAGAAAAAAAGAAAAAGAAGGTGCAGCGCTCAATTTACAAAGTATATTCAAGCACTGCTATACAATCTTTGTTGTTCTAACAAATTGGAATATATCTCTTACAAAGTGACATCAATAGTGCATAAAGTGCCAAATGAAGGAAATGGTATACTTAAATTCAATTTAGTAGGGTTTATAACAATATTAATTTATATATGATTGTAGACAGCAATCGTACTCCTATCATGCCCAGCTAACCAGTACATGCTGGAATCTGGGTATGCCTGAAATTGTTGCTAATCATAATATATATATTGTTATTATTTTTTTGTACAATTTTGGTGTATAACTTGTATTAAAAGTGTGGGTGTTTTAAATTTTGGTGCATCCCTAGAATAATTAGCACTATTTCATTTTTACTTATACATAATCCTGAAATTGTAGTCACAAAACTTTCTAGGTCCAGAAATCAGTGAGAGGAAAAGTGCCATTTGTGTCATTTACTTTATTTTCATTTGCATATCTTATTAAAGGCCATATTTTCTCACAGAGAAAAATGAGTGTGGCCCCCAAAGATATACAATTCATATGAAGTGGCCCACTGCAGAAAAAAAACGTGGCCACCGCAGAAATTGGGTATGGGCAGTGGATCACCAAATGCCAAAGCTCAACACTGAAAAATATGCACGCCCAAAACAGCCAGGCAACATTTTGCCCACAAACAGCCAGGCAACCCTTGCATTGGTGGTATCACTGTACTCGGGAGATGTTGCTGAACACATATTGTGGTGTTGTGTGACAATGACATATACCAGGAGCTATGAATTTATAATTAAAATACAACGTGTGTGGGAAGTAGACACACAAAAAATACTACTGCAAACTTTGACAAAGGCTGGTGGTAGAATTAGTGCACAGAAAGAGTTAAAATACTAGCATTTGAAATACCCTGGGGTTGTCTTGTCTTCAAAAATACATGGTTTGGTCAGCTTTAAAGATACCCAAAATAGCACATGGGTGAAGAATTACCAGATTTGTAAAAAATGGTTTTGAAATAGCAAAACGCTTCTTGTACTTATTGCCCCATAACATGCAAAAAAAGCAAATAAACATTGGGTATTTCTAAACTCATGACAAACAGTAGACTCCCTTTAGCAGGTTTTTTTCATTAGTGTTTATACCACAACAATGAGTAAAATATTTTTCAAGAAAAAGTCAGAAAAATGTTTGCACCATATTTTATACTTTTTTTAATAGTAAATGATATGATACAATCAAAATAATGACATCTAAAGAAACCCTTCTTGTCCTGAAACAACAATATATAACTTGTGTGGGTTCAGGAAACCAGAGAGAAAAAAATTACAGCTAAACACGAGCACAGCAAAAATGTTAAAACAGCCATTGCCACGAAGGATACAAAAAATAAAAATCAGCCATTGTCACGAAGGGATTAATAAATAAAAGGTAATAATAATAAGGAAGCACTTGCTTTGGCACGAAATCTAATACCAGCGTATTAGCAGGGATCAGGCAGTTGTTCTCCTGCATGCTGTCCAGCTTATGTACTGCCAAAATTGTTCAGCTTCTGTTTTCATTGCCTCATTTATTTTAAAGTGATGGTGCACATCAATAGGGGATAACCTCTTAAGGATAAAATGACCATGCAGAATAGCTGTAACCTGCATGTTACCTCCAGACATGAGGATACTCAATAATAAATGAACTGGTGCTGTCTCATAATTGAATGATCAGATATATAACCACGCATGCACACCTTTAATACATACCATATTTTGTTCCCATACCCCCTTCCATACCCATTTTAGATATACTATATATAGGTATCTGTGATGAGACAACCTGTTTCCCCCAGCCAAACTGTGCTTCCTTCTTCCGAGACACCAGCTCCCTTCAGCACTGGGCAAAGCTAGTGTAGAGAGCAAGGGGGGTACCGTTACACCGGAGCCGCGATGGCACTGTAGCTAGCCATAGCATAGTGTGTGCAGTGCTTGTACTGTCCTAAAAAGGGCAGTGAGCTATTACAGCAATCCACCCCAAACATCAGACAGAACCCTGATCTAGACCCCTCTTAGTATTGATGTATGTGATGCCTACCAGCCAACCCCCCTCCCTTGTGTATTGATGCCCCCACCCCCTTTAGTATTGGTTAATGTGATGCCCCCCATATCCTTATGTATTGCCCCAGGCATCCTCCCCTTTAGTATTATTTAATTTTTAATGATGTCCCAAGGCAACCTCCCTCCCTTGAATATGGGTCCCCTTTCCTCTAATCCCTAACTAGTTTTTTTTCTTAAATACTTACTTTTTGCTTTTAGAGACAATCCTCTTCTAGACGTGAGGAACTCTTCTGTGAGCCCGGCCCCTTGAGCATCATGTCTTCACAGGGGCGGGACGAAGAGCCTCACAGCCTCATTCATCAATTTTATTATGGGGGCCACTCTGAATGTTGGTCTGCCAGTCCACAGACCGGCTGGCCCACCGTGAAATTTCCCAGTGGGCCAGTCCGGACCTGCTGGCGCAAGGCCCCCATCTGGTTGAGGCCCCTGGGCTGCAGCCCCTCAAGCCGATACCTTAATCCGGCCCTGTATACATCTATGATACACACAAACACTTTTACAGTCACTCAGTAATTCAAACTTTCATTCACATAGTTCATTCACACAATAATTTATTCTCACTCATTCACACAAATCATTTACACATATTCATTAATGCCTTCTCACAAAAGCATTAATTATGTCATTCACACAATTCATCCACACATTCATTCATACTCTCACTAATTCACACAGTTCATCCACACGTTAAGTCTTTCATTCTCTCACTCATTAACACAATTAATCAACACATTAATTAATTCATTTTCTTACTCATTCACAGAATGCATCCACACATTAATTCATTAATTCTCTCACTCATTCCCACTCTTTATTTATTTAAAAATTCTTACTACCCCCTTACTCACTTTCTACCCCCTCTTAACGACCTTTAATTCATGGCACTAAAGCCATTAGTCTCCCCAGGCCAAGCTGCTCCGAGGTGGACCTTGCCTTGCGCTTTGCCAGGGGGACTGAAATCTCCATATGTTTTATTAGTGAAATAACTAGGGAGGGTTATAATTAGGTATCCTGTCTAGAGCATTTGAATCTGATTCTATTGAAAAAAAAATATCTAGTGAGCAGCATTTGTGTGAAAGAAGAAAATGCCTTGTTGATGTCAGAGGTCAGAGGAGATTGGGCAGACTGTTTTCAAGATGACAGAAAGGCAACAGTAACTCAAATAACCACTCGTTACAACCAAGATATGCAGAATACCATCTCTGAATGCACAACACATCAAACCTTGAAGAAGATGGGCTACAGTAGCAGAAGAGCACACCAGGTGACACTCTTGTCAGCTAAGAACAGGAAACTGAAGCTACAATTCACACATGCTCACCAAAATTGGACAATGGAAGACTGGAAGAACATTGCATGGTCTGATCAGTCTCGATTCTAGTTGTAACATTCAGATGGCATGGCATGGATCGGATGGACGGATGCCTTGTATCAATAGTTCAGGCTGATGGTGGTGTAATGGTGTGGGGGACATTTTCTTGGCGTGTTGGGCCCCTAAGTATAAATTGTTTAAACACGACAGCCTACCTGAGTACCTGTTGCTGATTATGTCCATCCCTTTATGACCACAGTGTGCCCATCTTCTGATGGCCACTTCCAGCAGGATAATGCACCATGTCACAAAGCTCACACCATCTCAAACTGGTTTGTTGAACATGACAATGAGTTCACTGTACTTCAACGGCCTCCACAGTCACCAGATCTCAATCCAATAAAGCACCTATGGGATGTGGAGATACGCATCATGGATGTGCAGCCGACAAATCTGCAGCAACAGCATGATAACCATCATGTCTATGTGGACCAAACTCTCTCAGGAATGTTTCCAGCACCTTGTAGAAAGTATGCCACAAAGAATGAAGGCAGTTCTGAAGGCAAAAGGGGGTCCAACCCGGTACTAACAAGCTGTACATAATAAAGTGGCCAGTACGTGTATATTGTTCCTATATCGCCACAATCTGAGATCTTCTTCAGTGATATTTAATTCATACTATTTTTCAAAGTTTGTTTTAACTATAGTATGCTTTCCTAAATACATGTGTATTTTTCTTCCTTTTCCAGACAAAAAACATAGCTTCCAGAATAAGTTTCTAAATTCAATGATTGTTCTACACTTTTAACATTAGAAGTACACATCATTTGCTGGCAGCTTAAATTATTTAACTTAAATGTGGGAAAGCACAGGATTACCAAACAACACAGGTCATTGACACAATCCAATGTCAGTTGCCAAAAAAGGTTTACCGGAATGTTGAAACATGTTTGTCTTTCAAGTGAAATCCAGAATGAAAATTCAGAGTATGAAAGCACTAGAGAGAACAGTTTACAGATTACAGACATCCTGGTTGTGAAATGAACACCAAGCAGTGCTTTATCAAACTCTTTGTGTTGACCTCCGTAACTTGTTTACTGGTTTCTTCTGCAAATGGTGACAGTGATGGTAAGTTTGCTATTACTCATTATTTTTACTGTTTCATATATACTTTTATCATACACAGTATCCCTTTTATTGTGAAAAAAATAAAAGTTAAAGACAGGGCCTAGTGAGAGTGTATATGAGTAGTGTGATGTATGCCGGAGATACAGAAACACCGACAAATTAGAGATATTGAAAAACAAGAGCCAGTTAAAGGTTTAATATTGAATCTAAAACATTTGTCAGATTGTAGATCATAATATACATACAGATGTTGTATAATTTTATATTTCTTTGATTCAACTTTCTGCTTTGGTCTAGTTCCAATAGACCTCTTATAAAAGAACAAGGTATTAATATTTTTAATAATGTTACTTATTATTAAGAAGCATAGGCTGAGAGAAGGTGCTGACAAATTCATAAAATAATGCAGTGGAACCTAGGATTTTTTTTGGTAGTATACTGTATCCTAAAGAGAACCATAGCGCCTGTGGGACAACAATATTGTACATGTTAAAATGCATCTGGAATTTGCACTTAATACCTGAAACGGCCCATTTGTGTCTGTTATTCTGCAGAGTCTTTTGAGAACTAGATAGACCTCAGGCATATGTACCCTTTAAGCAGTCCAGAACCAACAATTAAGAAACACATCATTGTCAAAAAAACCCACGAGCAGCCTGTAGTTACAATAGAAACTGCAAATATACAGTCGATACTATACAAATAAAACTGTCAAATCTGAAAATCTGTCAGTTTATTTATTTGAGCTCATTCATTGACAAGCATTAAGCTGAACTTACCTTATTCTTGACAGCTTAGGCTGTTTTGGGGCAAAGGTGGCACTGTGGGACATTTTTCTTGTGAAGTCGGGAGCCTGGGGGCAATTTGGTTTTTAGTTACGCCTCTGCGGGGAGAGGGCAGAACAAGCTTGTGGATTATGCTGGGGCAGGAGGTAGACCCCAGACACGTGCTCCCTAATAAAGCCCCCCAAAACAATGTTGCACCCCCCAGCCCATTTGACTGACAGGCCTAGCCTTTCTCCTCCTATCCCCGCACATCTTCGTTATTATTGACTGAGGATACCACAGTATGACATAATGTCCTAGTGACAAATGCTACTGTTACATAGTTGCCAACATTTGAAAACTATTACTTACCTGAAAACCACCCCAACTGCAATAGGGGGTGGTAAAGGATTTAGTCAGCACTTTAGTCAGCATTTTCACTCTTTTGTTGCCTGTGAAGCAGGGGCTTAACTAGAAACTGAAGGGCACCTGTGTGAAAATTGTCTCAGGGCCCTGCAACTTCACCAAGCAACATGCCCACAGCGCCACCCTTTGTCCCCAAAAAGCTTGTGAGTGCCCCCAAACATCTTGCCTGTACCATGTTTGCTCCAGCTTGTCTGTGCCCCAAACATCTTATCTGTGCCATCTTTGCCCCCAAACAGCTTGTCTGTGTCACCCATTGCTCCCCCTCTGACATACACTCCAGCACATATATGTTAACACACTTACATAAATTTACACATACTAAGACTCACTCAAATACACTAACACACATACACACGCTTACAAATACATATGGATTCTTGTTCGCACACACTCATACATAGACATCCATACTCACAAACACTTATACGTAGACATCTGTGCTCACACACACACACACACCTAAACATAGACATCCATGCTCACCCACACCTAAACATAGACATCCATGCTCACACACACTTATACACAGACATCCATGCTCAGAAAAAAATAAACAGACATCCATAATCACATACACTTATGCATGCACATTCATTCGCACATATATACTCCATCTCTCCTGCCCGCACCTCTCCTGCAGCTTTCTCTCCGACTGCTTGCAGACTGTATGAGCACCCTCAATTTCACTGTCATGTGACTTTATGTGGCCCCGCTGCTTTCCTGTCACTTTGCGCTGGTTCAAAGTTGTTCAGAAAGGATCCTTCCGATCTCAGCCAGCACAGTCAAGTTTTTAGAGGCCCTTTCTAAACCATTATGAACCGGCACGAGGAGACAGAAACAAGTTGCATCACAACACTCTAAGGTATTAATATTAAAAGGTACATTTTAATTTTATTTGATATTGGGTCACTTGAACTTTTAGTCAGCATTTAATTCCTAATCATTTTGGTGGTTGCATCTTCCCTTGTGATGCTGCTGGCAACTGAGGGTGAATGCTTGTATGAACAGACCTCACATTTCACTGCTTTCTCTTGATCCTGCCGGCAATTGTTGTGCCGGCTATATTTTCATATGCAGGCATTCAGCATCAGAAGGGATCAGTAAAACGAGAGTCCGATTTTATTGGATCTCGTGCTCCCTTTAATTTGTGCCGCTTAGAGGGAGATCCTAATAAAAATGAAGAAAGTATATTTTTATGTATATAACAACAACCTTGTTTTATTTATTTTTCATCAAAGGTACCTGTAAAGTATCTGCTTTTAAACATGGACAGCACAAACCAAATAAGACATTGTTTAAAATTGGAGAAGAAATGCAGTATGAATGTGATGATGGTTATGTTAGCCCAAAGAAAACAATTGTGGATACAATAGAATGTCTTTCATCTGGATGGTCATCTGTTTTGCAGTGTGCAGGTACATTATACTGATACATTATACTGGAGGTAAATAAAATACGAATGAACTAGTGGATATGCCCTTCATTAAAATGATGTGCATGTCTTTATACTTTTCTTTCTCTCCCTTCCATTTCCTTTTTTTTACCACAGTACGACAAATGCCAAACGCTACTGTTACATAGTTGCCAACATTTAAAAAAATATTCTAGGGAAACTTTGCAGAACAGCTATCAATTACTCGTAAAGGATTTAGTCAGCAACTTTTTTGTTGAAAATGAGGCAGGGATGTAACTAGAAACCAAAGGGCCTGGGAGGGAAATTGCCTAGGGGCACTGCAACATCACTAAGCAACATGTCCCACAGAACCACCTTTGTTCCCAGAAAGCTTGCGAGTACCTCCTTTGCCCCAAGCAGCTTATTAGTGCCCCAAAACAGCTTGTCTGTGCTATCTTTGCTCCAGCTTGTCTGTGCCCCAAACAGCTTATCTGTTCCATCTTTGCCTCCCCTTTTAACTTTCATTCTTTTTCTTTCATTTTCCTTCTAGTTTCTTTCTCTCTGTTCAATTTTCTTTCTTTCTCTCTCTTCCATTTTCTTTATAATTTTCTTTCTTTCTGGCAACAAAGGGAGCGCCAGGCAGCTATGGGCAGGAAATAGACACGGAGGGCAACAGATAGAGGAGAGGTGTAATACCTGGAAATCACTTGTCAATGTGGGGATTCATTAATTGCTAGATTCATTGCAGGATCCAATTAGAGTGCAGCATATACACTTTAATTGGTCCTTACCTTAAACCCCATCGTGGAGAGCCAAAACAATGTGTAGGCTGAGCCAAATTCAAGTCTCATTGTGCATCACTGGGCCTTATATTTGGAATTAGTGCTTTAAACACAGCAGCCCAAAATTGCTGGCTAACAGGGCACGGTCTTGTGAAAAAAGGTGTTTGTAAGAATCCAAGTAACCAAGTGAGGTGTGAGGTCTAACAGTTGGCAGAAAAATATACAGAGTGGATAAGACAATTAGCAATCCTATTTAGAAGGATCAATTGCATTGCCTATTGTTATTACATTTTGATACTATAATAACGGACAAATATATCTCTCCATTTAGAAATTCAATGCACTGTACATCAAAAGGCTGGATTCTCTAACAAACGCTCTATCTACAAAAATGGTGAGGTAGAAAGTTTCTCATGTGATGATGGTCTAAAGCTATATGGATCAGAGGTCAGCCAGTGCTATTACTATGGATGGGACCCACCATTGCCAATTTGCGAAGGTAATTTTTTTGTAACATTATTTGCTATCTACGAGGGGCGTTCAAAAAGTTTCCATACTTTTTTAATAGAAAACATATATATAAAAGTACAGAAACTATGTCCCTTGTATAATGCAACCGTATGCGCTCCCTGTTGAATGGAGAAGTGTAATATGTGCCTTTTGGCGCATATGTTTTGATTCCTTTCCTCTGTGTAGTAGCGCTGACTAAGTACACAAATTACATACCTGACAACTGTCCAGGAAAAAAATGATCCTAGCTTATGCGTCTTTCACCTCTTTGCCTCCGGCTGATCTCATCAGCTGTGGCCATCCAACAAGCTTTACTGAGTCTCTGCAGCTCACTAAAGCTGTAGCTGAAATTGCAAATGCGCGTCTTCTTCTGACTAAGTTTTCCGTACTGTCTTCTTAAACGGCTGGCCTCAGCACACACCCTCTTCCACGCTTTTGAGGAAGTGCTTTGTGAGGCCTTGGTCAGCAAAGCTGCAACTATGGAGAAGAGGACAGAAGAATGAAGACTCGAGAAAAAGACAGGAAGAGAGGAAATGGAACTGCAGTAAAGAAGACAGGGACATGGAAGCAGTCAGCGAAGAAGGAAGGGAGACATTGAGAGAGAGTGAGAGCGTGTGAAAGTGAGTTTGCATGTAAGACAGTGTGTGTAAGTGAGAGTGTGTAAGAGAGTGAGCATGGATAAGAATGAGTGACAGCATGAGAGTGTGAGAGCATGAATGAGTGTAAAAGTGAGGAAGCATGAATAAGAGTGAGATTGTAAGAGTGAGACAGCATGAGTAAGAGTGTGAGACAGCATGAGAGTATGAGAGCTTGAATAAGAAGTAGAGACCGTGAGTGATAGTTTGAGAAAGCATGAGAGAGTAAGTAGGAGTGTGCATGTGTGTGAGATAGTAAGTGTTTGAGAGAGTGTGTGGAAGTGTGAAAGCGAAAGAGCGTGAGACAGCATGAATGGGAATGTGAGGGTCATTTCAACAATGGGCACAAATGCTGATTCTTCAATATTGGCTAAACCTGGAACAACTATCTATTGTTCTCTTTTAAAGTGCAAAGTATTTTAAACTTTAGTAAGTGTCAATAACAAATAACAACTCATTGTGCATGCTGTCTACAGCTAGATTTTTGATTTATGGATATTATTGGAAGCTTTGTGGGACATTGGTGGAAGAAAATTGCTGGAATTCCACCGGAAACAACTGCTTTTCTTCTCTTGTTTCATCTGTATCTTGATGCAATGCCCATTCTATGAAGATTTTATAAACATGGAAAAATTATAAAAAATGTTGAGACATAAGGTTGTCTACCTGTTATCTACTTTTGTTAATGTGCTCTCAGGTGCTGTAGTTAAGACAACCTTCTACACTTTGGTGTAACAGTGTCATCATCTTTGCCTTCCAAGGGGCAATTTACAGGAATTGTGCCTCCTTCCGAGCATTTTCTTTTTTTGTTTTGTCATCCTCTTGCCCTTCCAAGGGAGGTTTCACAGGTTTCCTTGGAGGTCAGCCTGGAGGGGGCTGAGACCTTGTCTGGGACAGCACCTAAAGAAAATACATAATGGATTTGTGTATACTATATACTGAAAGTGATCATTATTCTGCCTTAGGGCACTTAGATACTAACACTCTACTATTCTCTTACAGACAAAAAAGACCAATGTCCACCTGTACCTCAGCCAAACAATACAGAAAGAAGCCCCTTCAAACAAAGCTATTCTAGAGGGGATAAAGTGCAAATAAAATGCCTGCCCAATTTCAGACTTCATGGACCTGAATGGGTATTTTGTAAGGATGGAAGATGGACATCTCCTCCACAATGTGTTTGTAAGTACTTAATATGCTATTGGATCGATACCAGTGCTACTGAACAATAAAGGGTAGGTGATGGTATAGTTGTTCAGTAACAGACACCTGCAATTAAAGTATTTAAATACTTAAAGGAATTTAACAGAAGGTAAGCTTATTTGAAAGGAGGAACAATCTTAGAACAAGGGGTCATAGTCTAAAATTAGAGGATCAGAGGCTTTGATGCAGTGAGTGTAAAGAAGTTCTACTTTACTTAGGGGATAGTAGATAAATTGAACATCTCCCAGCCAAAATGGTGGAGGATAATACAGTGGAGGAACTGCAAGGGATAAATATTTATATTACTATAGGAACTGAGCAAAGACTGATAGGGGTTTAAACTCCTTACATCAGTGAAAATGGGCATACTAGATGGTTCTTTTCTGCTGTCAAATTCTACGTTTCAAATTAATTCACTACAATATTTTTATGTTATAAAATATAAAATAAGTTTGGTTGGGATATGAAAAACTGATTCAGTAATAAAACTGGTCTTATTACCATAGTAACTAATTAATTTGTCTAATCAGCAGTGACACTGATTTCTATAATGATAAAATCAAACTAAGTCAAACTCGCATTTTAGACCTCTTTTATACTTGATATTTACAGACTTCTAATTACACAGTGCATAGACCTATGGTGGTGATATACTGTATGGGTGCTTACTCACCCATGGATAGTCAGGAGCTGAGGAGCATGAATACAAAATGTAGTGGCAAGGTGGTAACCAAGTCTCCACAAAGGCATGGCGCAGTGAATATAGTCCAAAGGTTGGGCAACAGAACAAACAAGTTGTGTTTATATAGACCATTGTCATACCTGGGAGGCATGACTACAGCTACACGGGCTTCCAAAATGGATTAAAAGTAACTGGTATTTGTAGCTACGGCTAGCAGGTCAGTCAGTGCCCCTGCAGCAAAATATCTATCACATTGTATGTATGGATATGAGTTAAAATTAAAGTCCCACTTGTCCTTAAACAAAAATATATAATTTCATTGTGTGAGTACAATAAACATGGAAACGGGGGTTATTGGTTAAGTAGAATTAAGATGGTTCATCATGAGTTTTGATTACGTATTTGTGTTTTTTGGAATATTGTAGGGATAAATCAGAATTGTCCAGCACCCCCTAGAGTTCTCAATGGAGAAACAAAAACTGAGACTATGAACCAATATCCCCCTGGATCGTCAGTGGAATATCAGTGTCAGCAATATTACAAACCTCAAGGTAACCTGAAGATTGTCTGCCAAAATGGACAATGGTCAGATCCACCTGTTTGCTTGGGTGAGTGAACAAACATTATTCATTTTAAGATTTATGACTTTGCACAAGAAACCGCTAGAGATAGAAGACAGAAAGGTTCTGTATGTTCTCTTGGCCATACACACCGAAGGGACAGTTCCAGCCACTTCCAAGTGAGGAAAATAACCTGCGACTCGTTGGCAAGCATTTTTCTAGCTGGATTACCCCCACTGCCACTAAAAGGTCTCCCCAGCAGCAGTACAGAGTGTGCACAAAAAAGTAGGCTTGTGCATTCGTATTGAGGAGAACATCAAAACGAACATGATTGTTGCTTTTTCATTGTTCAAATTGAATACGGAAAAAACTAATATGGTGGCGAATGAACATGCTTGCAGCTAATATCCCTGGTCCCTTTGTCATGGAACAAGTTTGTTTATTTTGTTATTTCCCCTTCTTCCATTAAGTTGCTGGTTGCCCTGGCAACTTTCCAATTCTCATAGTTGAGATTGGGCTATTCCTCCTCCCCTGCAACTTTTCAGTAGTTGGTTTGACCTAGGTGTTTTTCCTGTTCCCCTGTATCTCTCCCCTGGACATTCTATCTCAGCAGCCTCTGTGAGTACAGGTCCTGATTATCTTCTCCCTTGCAAGGCAATCCGTTTTTACCTTCCCCTTGCAGAAGCACTTCCACTCATAACAAAGCACCTTCTTCTAGAGAAGCACTTTTCCAACACTATACAACCAACAAGTGCCTTTATTTCTGTGACTTTCCTAATAAATCTCAGAAAATACAGAAGACTTTGTGTGCTTTTATAGGGGACGAGTTAAGCTATCTGACCTTATTCATTTCCTGGCATTTGACATTCATATCCAGGCATCTGACCCTGGGGTTCCAGAATAGTAAAAACGGATACCATGTGCTTTGGGAGCAGCACAGAAAGCTCCAGCTTTCCACAGCTTCAATATAAAGGCACCAGCGCTGCAACCCAGCTCAGTGTATTACTCACAGAATTATCACTCTTGTGTCTTGCCTGGGTTAACCTTCTGCCCAGCTACTAAGTGAGGAACAACAGTTATACTTACCCCTGTGTATGTCCCCACGGTTAAGGCTACCAAGGGCCACGCCACTGGACATCAGCCAAGATAGGGATCAGAGCTACGGATACCTGTGAGTACAGCTACCTCTACGCTGACTGCTGCAGGACACCAAACGGCTCCAACCGCTGACACAGGTTACAGACCGCACGCCACACGAACTGGCTAAAGGCCTACACACACCTGCAGCATGGAAGAACTCAGATCCTCACCAGACACAACACATAAGAGTGACAGGTCAGACACTGAAACAGCGACACAACTGCAACAGATGCAGGAAGGCGCAAGGCCTAAGCGAACAGTTACGCTGACACAAAAAGCCTGTGAAAAATATGAAGCTGACATTGAGATGCACTGTGCTAAGTTGGAAAAGGCATGGGAGGAAATCGAAATTGAAATGAGTAATGCCACAAATGTTGGCGAACAAGAAAAGGACATTAAGCGAGCCATAACTCAAATCAAGTCATGTCATAGACATTATGTAGCGTTGTCACAAGCATATTTCACCTATCTGACAAGAACCAACACAATTAATAGCCTGATGGAACGCGATCTGCAAAAAACAATCGATATGGAACGCGACGGCATTGTGCAGACCGCCATTAAGGAGGCGCAAAGTGAAAGAAAGGAGCTCCTCCTGGAAACTGCATCGCAGCGCTCCAGCACATCCAGGCATTCTTCCAGGTCAAGCAAATCAGTGAAATCTAATGTGTCTAGTGCAAGCGCGAATGCCACCAAGGCACGAGCCGCCGCAGAGGCCGCGCGTGCTAGGGCCGAATATGGTCGGAAATAGGCGGCCATAAGGGCAGAGAGAGCCCGCATGGAAGAGGAGGAGCAGGCAGCAGTGGCCGCCGCAGCAGCCACCAACGCTGCCATAGCACGTAGGAAGGCAGAGTTAGATGCACACTTGGAAGCCCTAAGCAAGGAAGAGGATGCGGCAGCCGCCATAGCACAAGCCGAAGTCTTTGAAGCAGCCGCACTACAGGACGGCGGGGAGCAGACCTATGACCAGACAGCTCCAGAAGATATAAATCAACGCACCGCAAACTATGTAAGGAGCCTCCTCAGCATCAATACCAGTACACCATCTCGGAATTGCCTGAGTGACATCTCAGACGCTGAAGACTCTCTAGGTCCACAAAGAATAGACACTGTTCTTTCAAGGGTACGCACAACCCGGGATAGCCAGGTTCTCAGCGGTGATCCACACGTCAGTAGGCATATGGATATACTGCAACAGTCTCACAGCTCAGGTAGGCCCACGCATAGAGAAACAGCTCCTCACACCGATCAGCGATCATCAAACATCCAGGTCAAGGAAAGGGAGAACACAAGGCCCTTCCGTGAAACCACACCAGAACAAGACCGACATATCGATGTATCAGGCCTAACAGACATGGGCAAGTACATGATCCGGCGTGACATGGTGCAGACAGGTCTTACCAACTTCGACGACCGTCCGGAGAATTACAGGATATGGAAATCCACATTCAAAGACGCTATCAAGAGTCTGGGCTTCTCAGCAAGAGAAGAACTCAGTCTACTAACTAAATGGCTGGGGAAAGAATCTGCAGAACATGCAAAGAGGCTTAGATCAGCAAATGTGAACCACCCCGAAGTGGGTCTTGATTTAGTATGGGAAAGACTAGAAGAATGCTATGGTAGTCCTGAAGCGATCGAAGACGCACTCTTCAAGAGAGTAGACAATTTTCCCAGAATTACAACCAAAGACTACTCAAAGTTGCGAGAACTTGGGGACTTGCTGCAGGAGCTGGAATCTTCAAGGACAGACCTATCCCTAAAAGGGCTCAATGTCCTCGATTCTGCTCGTGGAGTGAAACCCATCTTGGAAAAGCTACCCTACAGCCTCCAAGAGAGATGGACTTTACAAGGTTCAAAATATAAGCGTGAGAAGCAAGTCGCTTACCCCCCTTTCTCATTCTTCTTGAGTTTCATTCGCGAAGCAGCCCGGTCAAAAAATGACCCCAGCTTCATGTTAGATACACATACTGCAGCCAGGTACAATAACACTAGAACACCCATCTCCGTCCACAGAACGGACGTGTCCTCTATGACTCAAATGAGTTTAGACCAGTCGGTCGATGGAAACAAGAAACCAAAAAACCCTAACAAAGAATGCCCCATACATAGAAAGCCACATCCGCTTAGCAAGTGTATTGGGTTCAGAATGAAGCCCATAGAGGAGCGTAAGACCCTACTCCGAGAATTGGGGATTTGTTTTAAATGCTGTGATTCTACAAGTCACCTATTCAAAGAGTGTAAAGAAGCTATAAAGTGCACAGAGTGTGGCAGTGACAGACACGTAGCAGCTTTACATCCAGAGACATTTAAGACTAAAACAATCAAGGCCCCTAACCTTGTTACGAAGCAGGGCGGGGAGGAAGAAGATCCAAGCACACCCCCCCTATCTGTAGCATCTAAATGCACCGAGGTCTGTGGGGAAGCCAGTGATGGCAGATCTTGTTCTAAGATATGTCTTGTAGCCGTGCACCCAGACGGACAGCCTGAAAGAGCCATAAGAATGTATGCCATCATCGATGACCAAAGCAATCGATCGTTGGTCAGAATTCTTTGACCTTTTCAACATACAAGATAACACCTCCCCTTATACGCTCCGGACGTGCGCAGGGCAGATAGAAACAACAGGGAGGAGAGTAAATGGCTACACCATATGTTCAGTGGACGGCAAAGTAAGGATGCCTCTCCCCACACTCATCGAGTGCAATCATATGGCGGAGGATAGAAGTGAAATCCCTACACCAGATGTGGCACGCCACCATCCCCATCTGCAGGCGATAGCTGATCGCATTCCA
>VKOC01048864.1:0-11161 GCA_009364415.1 Spea multiplicata
AGAGGGTTAAAAGGCATATCATGAGGCACAGTGACATATAGGGTGTTTAAGGCATTTATGGGGCAGAGTGACAAGCCTGGGGGGCATGTTGGAAAATAAAAGGAATTAAAAACAAAATATTTTTCTCAATCATAGCTTTTATTAAAAAAATAGTTTACATGAATTAACATTTACTGGTAAAACTTTTTTCCTATAGGTCGTCTTATATTCAGGCTTTTTCTTTTCCCCCTAAATATTCAGATTTTGGGGTCATTTATAATAAAGCAAATACGGTAAGTTTGTTCCACCTGCACAGAAAATTTTCCTTGTGTATAAATCAGTCTGATTGACTTAGAAAACAAGAATCACAAGACTGATCTATGCCTTCCTGGTAACAGCCAAAGCAGAGATTTCCTTTCTGTTATTGTGAATTGCATGGCTCGGCGTAACTAGGACACATTTTAAACAATCATCAGCATAATCATATTTAAAAGTGTATCACATGCTCAGTTATTATCTTGGTTCAAAAACACACGGTCAGAAGGCTCCAGCTAAAATATAAAACTGTATTAGTGCCTTAAAGGGACAATAAAAGGGCCTTTTCTGTGTTTTCATCACCAATGCCAGTCTTTTTCAGTGTAAGGAGCAGTACTTTGTTTCACTGGGAAAGCCGTGCTGGGTATACTGCGCATGCCCCATACAGCATTATTCATAGGCACTAGGGGCTCACATCTGCATGCCCACAGGACATTTCACCCTAGTGGATAAACAGCCTAAGGTGCCATCAGGGTTCGACAGGCAGGACCATGAGCAGAGCACAAGGAGAACTGTTAGATTTCCAGTAAAATAATTAAAAACAAAACGTTTCATTGACATCAATGTTCCTTTAAACAAAATAAAAAAAAAACATTGGAGCCCTTGGCCGTGGACATTGCCCTTTTTTAAAATGTAAATAGTGTTGTGGTAAATGTCAAACTAGACAAAGAATTGTATAGCGTTGGTTTGGAACAAAATTAGCCATCGTGATATAATAAGCACACTGTCCACAACTGGTCATAAGTAATTACAGAATCCATTAACAATTGTCATTAGTGCCAGCTTCAGTTGGCCCACGTGTGCACCAAGACGTCTTGGGGCCTCCTTTGCATGGGGTATATGCTGACAGCGGAACTTGGCCTGGGGTCTCCCCGCTCCAAGAGTTAAAGGTCCGTACGAGCGACTCTATTGGCTGTTTGTATGGACCCTTAACTGTTAGAGCAGGGAGACCAGTCAGCAACTAGTAGTCTCGCTCGTACAGACCTTTAACTCTTGGAGCAAGGAGACCAATAGTCTCCCCAGGCCAAGTTCCGCGGCCTTCAGGCAACCAATAAAGTCGCAGAGTGTGAGAGTGTATATAAAAGCTTTGTAGAGAGAAAGGAGAAAGACTGAAAGACTTCCCAATCCCTCCCCTGGAGAAAGCAGATTCAATAGCAACAGTCACAGCATTTCCTGCTGTCTCAGTATAGTGTCCAAACCACACCAGATAGCATTTCTGGTGTCTAATTCAGACCACCTGTATGGGAGATGTGTGGCAAGAAGGATGACAACCCACCAACCTTCCCCAAATAGCCATCTCAAGCTGACTACATAGGAGCTACAACACAGTTCATTTATTTTATAGCTCCCTAGGTCAGTCAGATCTCCTCAAACAGCCCATTATTCCCATGACTGCAAAAGCAGGACCTAGAGCACAGCTACCTGCGACCGTGCCCAAAAATCAGAAGGCCTTATGCTACTCAGTTTACCTACAGAGGCATAGGAGCTAGTTTGCATCCTTTGACGCACATGGTTATGGTTTGTGCACAAGAGTCTAATATTCACTAAAGCTTCCAAAGAAACTAACAGATCTATAATGTAAGTATGGATTTACAACACAGTACTTTTTGTATTGCTTATCTAAAGTATTCTAGGCAATCACGTCTACCCTCCAGTTCCGCGCTATGACATGGGCAAAGGTGGGTAAATAATCACAGAAGAGATATTATAACGAGCCTTCTCTGAATACGTTGTCTGCGCAGGGATAAATATAAACATGTGCGTGCGTGCGTCACTATCTGTAATTATAGCGCATGCTTTAAGAAGCGGCCTTGCCTTCCACTTTTATTCAAATGTCCAACGTTCTATAAGTTTCAATAAAAGGGAATACTTGAACATTGAGTTTTTCCATTAACGGTTAACCCTGGAAAGGATCTTTCTAAACCTATACAATAATCCATTGTATATAAAGCATCAGACACAATGGTTGTATCCAAATATATATATATATATGATATATATGATATATATATCTGTAAGATGGCCAAAGTTATGAAATGCATCTGAAAATGCTCCCCACCCATACACATTTAATTGTTTTAATGCGAGTAGACAGAGTAAAGCTTTGCTCATTATAGAATAACACTCGTTTTCACTCATTAGATTAAACGATGAAAGCAGCACAGAGACTAGACAGGCATGGGACAGAGCGGTTGGCAGAGAGAGACAGAGCGGTTGGCAGAGAGAGACACACTTACTGCACCCGTACCTTGAGATGGGTCAGCGTTACTGAAATCCTCTTCACAAAAGCCTCTATACAAATATCTGTGGAATCTTCATCCAAGCCTGAGAATCCCGTCACGCTAACAGAGAAATGTATCAGCAATTAAATGGTTTAGTGTGCCGGGAGCCTCTCTGATATGCCCGCTGAGTTCATTTCCTCTCAAATAAAGGTTATTACGAGGAGGAGAATAAGTGAAACAGAATTGGCTTGGTTGACCTCCCCTGTAACTGAAATGGTTCTTCATTGTCACAGAGGACACCCCAGACCGTGCCAAAAGTTGTTCTTGCCAGTATTTTCAGAGCCTGTGTACTGTCACTGTATTCATATGACTGATTTTCTGATTCATCCAGACCATTAACCCAGACACAGAAATACAATCTCTCTCCAAAGCAGCAAGCTACAGCGTCACAACAATTCCTAAAAAGGGTGGAAAAATATGCCGTGTTCTACGCGCACGCACACACACACTGTAATATCTGTAATATCATGCCATAGAGTATAACAGCATTCATGCGTTTGAATTAAAAGGGCCGTATATCATTTTTAATCACTGGCCAAGGGAACAGACTCCTTTAAGTAAGACGACGCAGTAGTGTGTGTGGTCCCTAGGCTATCCAAAACACATTGGCACTGCTCAGACACTGTATGGAAAGCCATCAGAGGAAGTAAAGAAATGTTCCCGTCAGAGTACATTGTTTCTGATAAAACTCAGAGGGCTTTAGGGCAATTAACCCTTCTCTACTCTTAACATACTGCACCTGCACATTAATTCCGATCACTGAAGGCACAATTCCAGGAAAACAGTTATTTATCCAAATAAAGCATTAGAAAGAATATTCTTAGCTTAGAAGGCCACCCAAACTCACTGAGGATTTATTGAACATTCGTATTTTGCCAGGGCTCATTTTCTGTATTGTTGTGTTTTTTTAGGATTTTGGTTCATCTGTGGGCAGCACTATAACGAAAAAACTCAAAATAATGCAGAACCTTTGCTAAAATGTATGATTTTTCTGCTTAGGGCTCATAAATACATTTAATATACGCTTGATGTTTTGTCTACGGGGTCAGTTCGCTAAAGGGAGAGTTTGCAGAAGAGCAGGATCCACTCCAGTGAGCTTCTGCTGCCCCTGTATAATGTATAGTTAAAACAGGGAGAATTCTTCAAAAGTATATTAAAACATTGAATTATACAGGGCCGGTTCAGACATTCACACTGGAGGAACTTGTTGGCCATTTATTACGAATAGTGAAATAAAAACACACAAATCTTCCCCTAAACCCCTGTGTGGTATTTATCTCTAAGGCCAGTGAAGGTTTACACACGATTTTATATATGGAATAATATAGCAAAATGATACATTCGGCATATCTAGCCCAAGAGTTTTACAATTCTAGAAAAAAAATGCTTACATCAAACCTCGATCTACACTGAAAGGGTTAAATTGGATATATGTGGGGAGGGGGGACACACCTTGTCTCCTGTAACAGAATAAAAACGTTGCGGAGGCTGGGAGTGTAGTGAACATCGAGATGATATGAGAGCGGACATGGTACATATGGACTCTATTGCTTTGGTAAATGCTCAATTCACCGAGAGGCAAACAAATGACCGTAACCATTTGTGACAAAGCAGTGAAGCAAAAAACAACAAGAATATTGCCCCAACGCACTTAAAATCCAAATATACGCACTTTGAGCAAGACATGGCATCTGCACCACAGACAAAGGTCAAAAAGATCGCTTATGGAGGGGAGGGGAGTCATTTGCAAGTCTGATTTGCCAGGTCCTTCGCCCACTATTGTGAGAAGTTTCCATTTCTCCAAAATCCCATTCCTGTATCCTGAGAAACCGGGTGATAATTACGCATCAACCGCTTTTCTATTTGTAATCATTGGTATATTACAATATTTTTGGCTATACCAGGTTAACTTGCGTTCCATGTACTATAACACATTGTTAGCGCATGACCAGAAGTAACCGTGCATCACTACAGACCCTATAAGCATCACCATTCAAAAGTAGCCATCCGGCCACACTAATGCAGCATCATGAGGCATTTGGCCAATTGCTGCATTAAGCATACCTCCAAACTGTCCCATCTTCCACAGGACAGTCCTGATTTTCACTATTTTCCATTTGGAAGCCTTTTGGTTATGCACAGATTCGACTTCTATCCAACCATAGTATTTTTTTATTTATTGCTCATATGCATTTGTTGATATTGGAACTACCCCTACACATCATCTCCAAAAACCGGCAGGAGAAATCTACCCATCCAGACTTTGTTTTAATTGGCCCTCTTCCTGTCTGAGGAACCCAAACGTACCTTTGGATTACACGCCTTCACCGTTCCCGACCTACGATTCTTAATTATATACATGGTCCTTCATAGAAGTAATAACACGATCATAAAAAACACACACACACCAATGGGTTGCGTTCGGGAACACACACAAAAAGCCGTCGGCTAGTCTCCATTTACTAAGGCTACAGGGAGTAGTGCGGACTGTGGCATTTTCTCAGCAGGACCAACGTAGAAGCATAAAATTTGACAGTGGATAAAAACCATTTCTGCTGGTTTCTTCCTGCTCTAAAAACCTTGCTTTTTTTTTCTTGCATATATAGCCACATCCATCACTATATTAACCTCTACCACTTCTGCTGGTGGGGCTGTTCGCTGTAGCAAAACATTGCTAATATATATTTTTATGGCTACATACTTAATAAGCATGAAACACCAACTCACAAAAGTATTGCATTTGTTAACTAAACAACTTTATATTGATATTAAAAATATATATATTAAAACAGCTGGGCCCCATTATACCAGGACATTGTGTATATTAGACTAATTGATGTGAGGTCAGGTAAATTTTACATATGTAAAAAGCAGAGACCATGTTTCTTTACAATATATCTCCAGGTTACTTATATAGAAAAATACTCATGTAGGCAAAGTGATTACAGTGTACAAGCCAGGGCAATACATGTATGAATTCGCACTAGGAAGAGTAGAACACGTACCATTCTTAATGCCCCGAGTGTAGAAATCCAGGGTCAAACTCCAAAAACACCTAAAACATAGACTTGCAGGATATCAGGTGGCCCTCGTAACTGCACAGGTGGGTCCATCACACGTCAGATTGAGCCTCACGTGACTATATTCTAAAAGCTGCAGTCTTCCAAAATACTTGCAAGGCTCCTGCAATGCACTGTGGGAATACAATCCCCAAATCTGTACGGCCATAGATCCTGATAAAGAGTATGCAGCCTAATACTAACACTGCTTGTAGGGACATAAATGTGTTAATTATAACTTATATGACTCCAAAAGCCTACGTCCACATCCACTATACACGACAACATATACATATTCATACTATGGCGAAACATGTAACGCAAACCCCTTACTGACCTCCGACACTTAAAGGGACTGCCATGGGTTTTTTCCCTTATGTCAGAAATGATACCTTTATAGCCACCTTGTTCACTCCAGAGTGCTTCTGCTTGACCTACTGCCTTCCATTATCTAGCATATAAGCTGTATCAGCCGTCCAGAATGCAAATATATGTAGAATGTATATGCTCAGGAAATGGAAGCAATTAATTAATCTATTAAACAATGAATAGAACACCAATAACTTTATGGAATGAAAATAGCTCAGTGAGAAAACATTAACCCCTTCGTGACAAAGGCTGATTTTCCTTTTTGTACCCTTCGTGACAATGGCTGTTTTATCGTTTCTGCTGTGTTTGTGTTTAGCTGTATTTTTCTCTTAACCCATTTACTAAACCCACACAAGTTATATATTGTTTTTTTCAGGACAAGAAGGGCTTTCTTCAGACACCAGAATTTTTTTCATATGATGTAATTTCCTATAATAAAAATATTAAAATATGACGAAAAATTGAAAAAAAAACACATTTTCTCACTTTTATTTGAAAAATCTTTTATTCATCATAAAAAACTACTGAAAAAACCTGCTAAATAGATTCTACTATTTGTCCCGAGTTTAGAAATACCCAATGTTTTTATGTTTTTTTGCTTTCTTCTACACGTTATGGGGCAATAAGTACAAGTAGCGTTTTGCTAATTCAAAACCATTTTTCTCTGAATCTGGTAATTCTGTCTCTATGTGGTATTTGGGGCATCTTTGAAGCCAGCAAATTAAATTTACCCCACCAAACCATATATTTTTGAAAACTAGACACCCCAGGGTATTTTAGATGCTGATAGTTTAACCCTTTCCATGCACTAATCCTACCACCAACCCTTGTCAAAGTTTGTGATAGTAATTGTTTTTGGTGTTTTTTTCACATACTTTGTACTTCAGGTGTGAAATTACAGCTCCTGGTATATGTTGCTGTCACACACACCCCGATATGTGTCCAGCAACATCTCCTGAGTACATTGATACCCCACATGCATGGGTTTGTCAGATTGTTTGGGGGCAAAAGGGCCACATTTGGAACATGCCTCCTCAGCCGTATACCGCTGCATGGTAACAATTGCAGCAAAAATAGTGGGGAAGGAAAGGGTTAATGGTTCTAATAAAAATAAAAAAAAACCTAAAAAAATGTAAAAAAGTAAAAAAAAAGTAAAAAAAAAAACCCCAAAAAACAATTGCCACTATGCAAGATCACTGTTTATGCAGTGATCAATGGCAATGAAGGGGTTAATATTATATGGGTGGCTCTTATAAGAGCCTTTGGATCAATATATATATATATTTTATTAGGGAATACCTGTACACACTGATCTGTCTCTCTCCCTCACTAGAAGCAAGTGAAGGAGGGGGGCAGATCCAATACTGATCAAAGGCAATGTTTAGAAAACATTGCCTTTGATTTAGCAAATAATGATCACTCTTATGAGTGATCTGACCACTAGGGGTGCTATTCACTGGATGTCCATGACATCCAGCAACACCCCCCCCCGATGATGTCAGCAGGCTCCGCCCCCCGGCTTGATGGGCGCCGCCATCTTGAAACACCGCGTGTGTTTCGAAGACACCGGCACCGGGAAGGTAAGTTAAGCATTTAGGAAGCGATCGCGAGTCGCTTCCTTTGCTAAACAGGTGTTGCAAAGATGCCTCGATACTGAGGCATCTTAGCAACACCAGCTAAGCAAAGGAAGCGACTCGCGATCGCTTCCTAAACCCGTTTTTCGGCGGCGGGCGCCGCCATGTTTGAAAGACGTGCAGTCTTTCAAACATGTTTTTTTTTTTGCTCCTAGGAGCGATCGGGGGGGGGCGGGAATGGTTTTTTTGGTGTTGCTCAATGCCTCGATGTCGAGGCATTAGAGCAACACCGTTTGAGTGAAAAAATCGATCACGGATCGATTTTTTCACCCGTTTAATGACGTGCCGGTCCTGGCACGTCAATTGTCATAATCGTCACGATTTTGAGTGACGTGCCCGGACCGGCAATTGTCATCAAGGGGTTAATCATCGATAACACTTCTCTATATTGTTGCGGTCACCTGCATTCCCATACCTGTTATTGGACTACAAGTCCCATCATCCAGATGTCCTGACAGTGCAGGCACATGCTGTGGAATGACAGCTGTATGGAAGCGGCTCCCTAGTTCTATGCGCCTCTCATTCATCAGCATCCTCTAGTCGATATTTTATCTAGTTATCGGAGGATATCATTCCCCATTATCAACGGAACGCAAAGCGCTGCAAAGGACTCTAAGTCTCGGCATCTCAGAGGAAATGGTAGTTTAGCCGGAACAATGCGACATCCTTCCAGTTCAACGCCAAGTTACAAAGCCAAAGGCATGACTTATTCATGAGATGTTTGATAATATGTGTTTCAAAATCCTTTGCTCTTCTGTTCCTCGTGAATAATTCATGGCCTCGCTCTCTCTCTCTCTCCACTCTCTGAGGTTTTATTAGGATTTTTTTTATTTATTTATGCATTTCTAGAGATTGGGTTTATGTGGGGGTTTTTTTTATTACGTTTTAAACTTGTTAATGGCACTAAAGTCTTCTGACGCATCAAAGGCATCTCATGATATAACGGCAAAGATAAAGCAATGCATCTATACATACAATCAATGAACCAAAAGGGTGTCAGTATTCTTTAAGGACATTTCCGTTCCAATGTTTTTAAAGTTGTGTTAATATTTAATGTAAAAACATAACATTTCTGTTTGAGCGACGAAATTATGTTTATATTTGTTATATTCTTATAGTGAAAGAATACACTATATGGACAAAAGTATTGAGACACCTGACCTTTGGAGCAACTGGACTTTGATGACATCACATTCTAAATACATAGACATTAATATGTAGTTGGTCGCCCTTTGCAGCTCTAACAGCCTCCACTCTTCTGGGAAGGATTTCCACAAGATTTCGGAGAGTTTCTGTGGGACTTTTTGCCCATTCATCCAGTAGAGCGTCTGTGAGGTCAGGCACTGATGTTGGATGAGACTGGGGTTGAGGTCAGGGCTCTGTGCGGCCGGTCAAGTTCTTCCACCCCAAACTCATCCAACCGTGTCTTTATGGACCTTGCTTTGCGTGCTGGGGCGCAGTCGTGCTGGAACGTCCAGCCGTAGGTCGCACTTACGACGTCCGGCAGCCACTGGCCCTTAAGTGCCATGGCCGCCTCGACATCACCAGCCTGGCCCTGTAAATGTCAGGATAGATCGATGCCTTTTGTAGTTGGAAGATATTATTAATGAACAAAATGCTTAGCGGTTTATCTTTGTTATAATGCCATCTGCTGCCACCGTGCCATTTTGCTCCCAGTGCAATAAGCTTTCCCCAGCCTGCACCATCTGTCTTTATGGTTTCAAGGCAACTTCAATCACTCTGCGTTTGTACATCAGCTTGTTTACTTTCATTAGATGTTAATTTGTAGCCGCTAATACCCTCTCTTCTGTGCTGAAAGCATTTGTCAGAGAGATCTGCCAGCGTGTGGGTTTAGTCGTCTGTTCCCCTTTGTCTTGAGACGTGAATTATGTCCACGCAGCGTGGAAGAGACAGACAAAGCTCTTCGCCTGGGTATTTTTTTTATTTCATCCATTAACCTGCTTTCTGTAATAACTGGGCGAAAGCACAGATATGACCCACTTTAGACTTTCATGATGCTGCACACTGATATTTTGTGAAATGAGGGCTTTATAGTATCGGGAGGTAAGAGGAGATTTTACTCTTTTGAAGTCTGTGGTACCTTTAACGGAAAAGTGGATGTTGCCGTATTCTTACCGGATAACCTTTTTTTCATGCTGTTTCGTAGACTTATGTTTTTCTCCAAAGCCCGTACCATGTTTTTCTTATCACTGGTGGTGTACAGTGGCTGTGTAGTTAGTAGGGTATCTGGTGTTACTTGAAACAGTGTGTGGACCTTGAGATAAGTATGGACCTGGGGCAGTTGTCCATTTTGCCCTTAATGTTGTTGACAGCCTTGGTAGACATATACGTTTTCAACGATGAACATAAGCCCCCATAAGGCCCAAGGTGTGAGACATGAATAAAACAACATGAAATATAATAATCATTTTTATTATTTTATATTATATTTAATAAAAAGGGCATGACCGATGACTAAAGATGAATAAATAAATTAGGTAAAAGTCTGGCTCGCAAGCTACAATCTGGGCTACAATTCCAGCATATTTATATATATAAAATATATATATATTACCCAATTGCTTTTAGATGCACACGGAGGACCATTAATAATATAATCAATTTTTCTTTATTTCCTTTTAATAACTCCACAACAGGCCTAATAAAGGAGCATCAAATCCTCCCAGTTAAATTAGCGACAAGGAGCCTTTTGTATCATAAGACTCCAAGCCCCTTCTAATCATTATTTCACGGTCTTAACGTTTGTTTCATTAACTTGAAACTTTCAAATGATCTTTTCCATATGTTTTCTGAGAGTGGCAAATGTACCCATAATTATCCCAGTTTTATGTTCTGTCACCACGCTAACCTTATCAACCTCTAATGAGGTGAACTTGGATATTGTAGCTTTCTTTGAAACATTTAACCGATGCTACAGGATTTGGGAACAAAAAAGACAAGGAGATATTTTGGAAGGTCAAAGGAGTGTTTCATAGTTACAATGTGTCTAACAGACCAAGACAATGTCAGATCGAACTTCACCACGCTTCCAAATACTGCGTAACGATGTGGAAAAATACCGATCTGTCCCAACTTTTACCATAACTACATTAATTTATTAAAACCACTCATAGCTTTATTTTTTAGTTTTCTGACATGCAATGAATTTGATTTGGAGATATTTATTTAAATGTTCACTTTTTGGAAGCAGACATCAGCAGCAGCCGGTGGCCGAACCAGCAATCTCATTCCTACACCTTACAGAGGCTCCATGAACCAATCAACAACAATCAGGAACTCAACAATAGAGGAGAATTACATTGTACTAATAAAAAATTCTTACAAAAAAACAACAACAAAAAAACAATAGAGAACTTGATGGGGGAGGGGAATAATCAAGCAGATCCCGTGGCATACAGTTATGGTGAGTTTTATTTTTTTATATAAATTGCTTATCAGTAAACAGCATTATACAGTTTTTTCTATTATTCATAATCCACATGCTTCATGTATTAAAATAATG
>VKOC01048865.1:0-18597 GCA_009364415.1 Spea multiplicata
GGTAAGGTACATCGCTTGCCGTGATTGGCTGGTTGTTGTACGCTGGGTTGAGGGGTAGTCTTATACGGCGAGTATAGTCCAAACTCTATATTTGGACTGTAAAAGTTGGGGGTCCTCTTATACGCCCAGTCGTCTTATACGCCGGAATATACGGTACATACACACGCATACATACCTATGCCTAGGTAGCTAGGAGGTTTTGTTCTTGTTTTGAATAAGAAGGACCTGATTTTTTATTCTATTTTTATTCTATTTCTTGAAAGTTTAAATGGGATTAAAAATAAATGTAACTATGATTTAGTGCTCACAGCAGTCAATGTACATTGTACATCTCCAGGTTTGACCCAGAGTCTCCAGGTGAAGCCCTTCTTCCATGATCTTCGGTGACACCTACTCCCTGGCCACTTTCCTTCTGCTACCCACCACCCCGAGCCTGTACTTTTATGTCGCATCACTATGTGTTTCAACTGATGTGTATTTTAATCTTTATGTCACATAATGATTTGCTCCAAAATATAAGAAAAAATATGGCTGATGATATTTACTAAAAAAGTTGGGAGAGATTTGTTAGTAAGCATGTCTCTATGAAAAATAGCTTTTAGGTCTGTAGTACTGCATATGGTGAGTCCCAATTCACATCATCTGTTTATACACATGAAATTGTCCCATGGAGAAGATGACCCTTGTTACCAGTGAATCTTCCAAGATGGTTGCTTCAGAAGTATAGGCAAGAAGCATCAGCACCCAAAGCACAGGACAAACAAACAACAAATAACGCAACAGTGTAAAACATATACCCTTACGCTCTTCTTCATTGATTTTTTTTAACCCTAATAAATACTTATTTATCATCTGCTGTTCCATGCTTGGGCTGTTGTTGCCTCTAGCTACTACTGTTTCTTTGTGAGTTTGTGAAATATCCACACTGTAATTCGTGTTATTAGTGGCTTTTCACTGGTTGCAAGAATGCCAGAGAACTAAAGCCGGCCATGTACAGAAGCGAAACACTTTGGTGCCTACTAGGTATCTGATGATTACAGTAAAAGAAGAAGGAAGCTGACGATGGAAACATAGGTTAGAAACTTTCGGCCCATATAGTCTGCCTGTTTCTCCTGCTCTAATGCCATAATGAGTCTCTGGTCTCATATTACATTCAGGATGGCCATCTGTCTATGCTAAGTAGGTTTAATGCCCATCCCATGCATTATCATTTATAGATTGTAAGCTTGTTTAAGCATGGCCCTCCTCACCAGTTGTTTCTTTAAGTCAAATGTTATGTTATATGCTACTTATTATGTCATGTCTATAGTGCTATGGAATATGATGGTGCTAAGATGGCAGCTGCTGCTAAGGCAAATAAAATCATGGGGTGCATCAAAAGGGGCATGGATGCCTACGACAAGGAAATAATTCTACCATTGTACAAGTCACTAGTCAGACCACACATGGAATACTGTGTACAATACTGGGCACCAGTGTACAAGAAAGATATAGTGGAGCTGGAGAGGGTTCAAAGACGGGCAACTAGAGTAATAAGGGGAATGGACGGACTACAGTACCCAGAAAGATTATCAGAATTAGGGTTATTTAGTTTGGAAAAAAGACGGCTTAGGGGGGACTTAATAACTATGTATAAATATATAAGGGGACAGTACAGAGATCTCTCCCAGGACCTATTTATACCCAGGACTGTATCTATAACAAGGGGACATCCTCTACGGCTGGAGGAAAGAAGGTTTCTACACCAGCACAGACGGTGGTTCTTTACAGTAATAGCGGTGAGACTATGGAACTCTCTGCCAGAGGAAGTGGTAATGGTAAACTCAATAAAAGAGTTTAAAAGGAGCCTGGACGTGTTTCTTGAAAGCAAATATATTACAAGTTATGGATATTAGATTAATAGGGACAGAACGTTGATCCAGGGATTTATTCTGATTGCCATATTTGGAGTCGGGAAGGAATTTTCCCCCTGGTATGGGGCAATTGGCATCTGCTTCATAAGGGTTTTTTTGCCTTCCTCTGGATCAACACAGTAGGGACACAATATGTATATAGGTTGAACTTGATGGACTTTGGTCTTTTTTCAACCTTATGAACTATGTTACTATGTTACTATGTTACATACAAAAATAATAATACATCTGTCTTTGTTTGGTGGACAATGTTAATAATGAATGTAATCTTTATCTACTTGTAATATAGAAATATTTGTGTACTTCAGTGTATTTAAAAAAACTATTATGCCTACTTTTTCTAAACCCTTTTATAAAGATACTTGAACTCATCCTGATTGCAATAGTCCTGTATAACAGTTTCTTTTTTTTCTATTTTTTTTTCATTATTTTCTATTTCCTCGTCTGTGCTACAGTCTGAAAGTAATTGTTGAGCACATTAGCATTGGATCAGGAGGCATGAAATTAAAGACACAAATAACATAGCAAATTAGAAGTCACGTTATAAGTCAAGTGGGTGCTTTAACAAGATCACAAAGAAAATAACACTGCAAAGCTGGAATTTCATTTCAATTTACATGAAATTTAGAAAAAAAGACATCATGTAAAATATGTATTAGCTATAAAAAACCCTTAAAGCTATTAGTGATTTTTTCAAACAATTTTGCACTGCAGGAAATTATGAAATATAATGTGGAATTGAGATTTTTTTATTTCTTGGAAAGCTGTCTATTTTATCATAGTCTAAGCAACAGGGCTTTATAAGTGCAATTGTAATAAAGCTATAATAAATTGTTTCTTCAATGTTTATGGAACATGTAGAAAAAAGTCACAGCTGTAATAATGCACATCTTTGAACTAGATCTTGAAGCTTTAGTTTGCAACTGAAAAATAGAAACTTGCAGGGTACAGGCATTTATTTTTATAATCATTACAGTCTACAAAATAATCCAGGGATGTTATTTTATACAACTCAAATACTGTACTGTTTAAGATGAGTAACAGCAATAGTTTTTTTATTTGTACTTCAAATTATCTTCTTTGTTATGTACATTCTAGGTCTAATGGATATCACTAGACTTGATATTCATAAGAAGACATCCATAATATATTCAGTGTCCATGTATTCCAAATGACCATTAAAGGCAAAACTAAGTTAATGTTCAATAACACTTTTGGTTATACCTACTTTTTGTTACAACGCCCTCCAAGTGGATGATGTTTGGATGGTCAAACTGACCCATGATACTGGCTTCACCCAAAAAGTCCCTTCTCTGTTTATCAGTGTATCCAACTTTAAGAGTTTTGATTGCCACAGGAAACTCTCTTTTTCCTGGCAGTTTAATTCGTCCACTGCAAACTTCCCCGAATTCACCTGCAACAACAAAACACCAATAAAATTGTTGAAGTCGGACGTAAGAAAGTATGACAGCTTTAGGAGACATAATATTATACAACTGGATCTTCTAATAGGACATGAGTTTACTCCACCGGGATACCCAAGTATTCTGATCACTGATGAACAACACTAATTCAAGCATTAGGCTTATTAATGATTTTGACTCTCTGCATTCTTAACAATAGAGTTGCGTAATATTTGGATACTCAAATAGTTAAATCAGTGGTGTACAACTTGTGGGCCCCAAGTAGGTCCGAGATGATGTGTATCTTTGGCCAAAAACAGTAATGGAATTCATTTTTAATTGAGATAACTGAAACTCAAGCTGAGCTATCCAAAAATGATGCTCTGTTTATAGCCCTCAAGGCCTAGGGTTTTTAATTTAGGAACAAAATTTGTTGCCTGCATTCTCTCTCGCTCACTCTAACTCACTCTGCTGACCACCTCCGCATCTTCGTCTTCATCTTCTCTCTTCAATTTCCTACCTTCAATCTTCTATGTTTGTCTGCATTTCCGCAGACATAACCCAACAGGAACTTGCGCCAAAATGACAGCGCTTTCGGTGACAGCCTCTCCCCGATTGAAGATGAGGAAGAAGATGCAAAATAAGATGCGGACGTGGTCATCAGCGAACGTAGGGAAACATGTAGAGAGTGAGTGAGAGTGTGATTCAATGTGGAGTTTTTTTGGAGGCAAATTTTGAACTTTTTATTTTGCTTTCGTCCAATGTGGGTCTGGCCTTTTTTTCTAGCTTGGTATGAATTTCTGTAAATTTGTAAAAATCCGAATTCACAAGTCTAATAGTTTCTATAATGACAGAAATAACTGTAATTCAAGAAATGACAAACATTTAGTAAACTTAAAGATTTAGCATTATTTCATAATATTCCATACCTGCTCCAATAACTCGTTCGATGGTTATGCAAGAGGCATCAATCTCCTTAGCAAATTCATGTACTGCTTGGGTTGGATCCTCGTAGGTATGAGGATCAATATATGTCTTTATTCCTGGTAGCTTAACTGCAGAGTATAAAGGTCATAATAGATATCACACTACACAGGTAACTGATAAAAAGCATGTACAATAATAAATATGTCTACGGTTTAAAGCCTAATGTTAATTAAGCTAACCCTACAACTCTTAATAGGGTGTATTAAAATTACAAATTTGGGATAGATGTTTAATTAAGTTTACACAAATAGTAAGTAGAATTATTTAAAGATTGTAAATAGTACAGTGTGATTATTGTATGCCCTTTTTATTTAAACGATAAAATATATATTTCTTAAATGAATTCATATTTTTAACAAGATACATATATATTATTCATAATCAATTTATAAAGCAAGTTTCCATTCTTTACTGAGCCGATCAAAAGAGCTAAACATATCAAACACTTTATTTAGGCAAATGGCTGGTAGACCAATGGTTAACAGATGCCTGGGCCAGGTAGACTGGTGGCTTACAGATGCCAGTGTCTATGTAAAAACGGCTTGTAAAAATGCCTATACCATCAATTGCCAAATTGCGAGGCCTGTTGTTTTCCTATTCCTTATTTACAATGAGGAAGAATGATGCTGTTGGCATTTATTGTGCCAAATACTGTTATATATCAACCAGATTGCCAATCAGTACCAGTGGACTCAAATGCTGTTAAGTTTGACACATTCCACGATGAACTGCACTCAGCTAGTCATGGAAGGTTTCAGTTGGGTTGGGTGGAAGTGATGCGCATTAGGTCTTTGCAAATCTGTCCGTAAAGTTAGTGGTTTTCAAGTATGACAGTCCTTCTAAGTTTAATGAGTTCTGGTCAACGTGTCTCCTCCTGGAGTGCTGATATGATTTTAGTTGAATTGGAACGCATTTTTAACTGGATCTAGCCTTCTGTGACAGTAACTCACTATGACTTGAAGTCACTTTAACTGCAGTCCAGCTGGGAGTTCAGATGAATGGAAAAGTTACTCATTTTGAGCCTGTTTGTAATCATTTGAGAACGACTTTAAATATTCTACTTACTGTGACCGTTGTGAAAATGCAACTTTTCCTCATCAGGATCTTGTTTGGCTTTACTGTAACCGCATCGCCTAAAAAAAAAAGATAATTGAGTCATTTGAGTAAGCATTTCCTTCACATATCTGATGTATTTTCTTCAGTCTAAATAGCCTGGTAAAAACCTTTTCTGCCACAAAACTGATTTTAAATTCAAGCTCTCTGTAGAAGGAACATTAGAGAATGTTTGTTACATTGTAGGACGATAAGATTTTTCTCAAGTGGCACATTTTTCTCGCTTTTTGTTGTGAAGAGACTTCTTGGTTCCTTGGATAAAGGAGGTCAAAATACATTTCTTTATTTAGTCATTAATATTTGCTCTTGGGCAGGTTTACAGCAGATGATTCAGTCCAGGAATCAGATAATAAACTCAAACCCCCCTTCTTCACATCTTTTATTAATTTCTTAATTATGATGTGAGATATGGCAGCGTATTCTGATTGGTACGAAATGAAAACTCGTATAGCATATACTGGTGCATGTTAAAAAAAAAAAAGGAAGCGTCATTATATTAAGTAAAAAGGGTAAATAGACATAAAATAGAATATATAACTGCCACAAAATACAGCACCTTTCCAGAACAAACAAAATGTCAGCTCGGTGCCCTTATCACGTAGATACTTGAAACTTTGGTGGAAGGATTCCATGAGCTGCAAATTCCGCTTTGTTCTGAGATACAGGTCTAACCTTTTATATTTTCTACAAAACAAAATAAACTAACGCTGCACTGGCATGCATTGAAATGCACAGATCATAAAATGATCTGTGAATAATGTTGACAGATCTGACATATATCAGGGGCTTCTGCACTGAATCCAAGAACCCGTCATTATATAAAAAAGGGATGTCTTTACTATTGGGATACAGGAGATGCTTAAACAAGCAGGGCATATTCTTCTGTCATCGCTAAATGGTTCCTTCTTTTTTTTATCCCATGTAAGGCAGTAGACAGAGCTGTTAGCCCTCATATCTCTGGAACTCTTTGCATATATACAGTAGCATAAACAATGAATTACCGAATAAAATTCATATTAAGTGGCAACCCATGGGAGAAATTTAGCAAGGTTAAAATGGAGCAGCATTTAAGTTCTACTATCAAAGAAAAATGGGAATTCTCTAATATTCCCTTGGCAAGATGTTCCCTGGATTTTTCCTGAATTTATAGATTTTTTTCTGGTAAAATTCTCCATACATAGCAGTTTGTGGACAAATGTTCCAGTTAAGTGTTCATAAATCATCTTGCATTTTGCATATTCTTGCCATTAAAATCTAATATATCATAAAAAAAATACAAATAATAGAAATAATCTATTAATAATCTATAAGCATATATTATATATATATATATATATACTTGCATCAAATAATTATATATTTTATCTACTATTTAGTTATACCATTTAGCAATGTAATAGACCTGTAAGAAGTGCAATATTCCCCCGGAGCTAATAGTGTTAGAGGCTATGCAAGCAAAATACTTAATATACAAACCTATTTAAACTGTATGAATATGTAATTAGGGGTAAATCATTAGTGCCCATGTTTTCTTGCAAATTAGTTATCAAGTACCAGTATTATATGCAAATACATGTATGTTATGACTTGATTCGGCCCTAATTATCTAGATAGCCACTAGAGACCTTCTAGAAAGCCAGATTAATTATTCTTTACGCATATAGGTAAAGGCAATCACAATTTACTGTGGAGTATATCTTGGAACTTTACGAAGCAGAGGCTTCTATGGACAACAATGGGAAATTATTAATTATCTAATTAAAATTCCTACATTGACTTGGTTTGTTTTTGACCTTTATACCTAGATCGAACCAGTGATGCCATAGATCATTATAATTCATTCAATCTTTTAAGGAGACTAAAGCTTTGTAATAAACGTATGGATAATATTATAATTATGTATTTTACACTTAGAAGAGCATATGTTGTTTTTTAATCTTTGTTGATACACAATGAGGCCAGGGTAAGTAACAAACAACTTTAAAATAGGATTGCATAATTCAGATTTTCTTTCCACTAGGTACGGACTTTAACGGAGTCTCCAGTGTCCCAGACATTTCAACAAAACATCTTATTCATTCTTATTCATAAAACATCATTCATATTAATGTACTTTGTAAATCTTTAAACATGAAAATAAAATAAAGTACAGCTGTAGCTCCCATTCTGATCCATGGTCTGGCAATTCTTGAAGCAGCCTATTGGTGGCAAGAAAGATGTGCCCCTGCAACACTCGCCGAGCCAGCACTGGTGCTAACCGGCAGTAGTATGTAACATGCAGAGCCGGCCTTAAGTGTTCTGGCGCCCTGTGCGGACTACTCCTCTGGCGCCCCCTTCTCACTACCCCCCTCTGCCTCTTCTCACTATCCCCCTTCTCACTATCTCCCCCTTCTCACTACCCCCCTGCCCGCTACTGATTATCCTCACTTACCTTGTTGCCGGAGTCCCTGTGGTGGGAGCAGGAGGCATCCGTATTCCCACTCTGCCGCCGTGCCAGCATTTCATGTTGAGCGACGGAATATGATGTCATATTTCCGGCGCCAACATGAAAGTGCTGGCACCGCGACGAAGTCAACTGAGAGTGAGGGGCGCCGAGCGGTTGCTGAAAACCTTCACGAGCACGCGCTTGGCGCCCCTGCCGGGACTTAAATTAAAGCATTTTTTTAAAAAACTTTATTTAACATGATGGATGTTAAATAAAGTTTAAAAAAAATGATGTTTTAATTTAAGTCCCGGACAGGCGCCCCTGCTGCCATGGCGCCCTGTGCGGCCGCACAGGTCGCACACCCCTAAGGCCGGCCCTGGTAACATGTCGGGTGATATGTTTAGTTGGACACTATATACATTTAAAGGGACCAAACTGGAGTGTCCCTTCAACTGAATTCCCTGAAAAGCCTTCCTTTTGGAACATTAAACATATACTTTGCAAGAATAATTTAAGTTAGTGGAAAAATACACTTTAAAATTCCCTTCACTGGGGTTTATCATGTAATAATATAATGAGAATAACAATTCATAAAAAAAACCTCCTAATGTGAATTAGGCACATCCAACCTTGCCTCATTCAAGCTCTTTGTTTTCCTTCTTTTATCATAAATTGAAACCTTAACAAAAGTATGAACGAAAGAGCAGAGTGAAAGAAATTGTGCAGGTAGGTAAATGTTAAAATCCAAATATGTTATCTCATTTCAGCTTCTGCACCAAAACACAATCCTACATACCTTCCACTGAGAAGAAAACCGACAACACCGGCCAGCAGAATAACCCCCACAGTGACCGAAACAGCAATTATAGGTATTTGGCTTTGATCACCGGTTGCAGCAAATGCTGAGTAGATAAACAGAAAATAGAGATTATGGATTCAATAACCAACACACAAGAGGCTTCTGAGTTTTTTTCTGTGGCTCTGCAAATTTAGCAAACTGTTGGGATTAAGATATTGCATCGACTGCAAGAACCTGATTGATTATCCTAAATGCACTTGTGTAGTATGATACAGCTGATAACTAATAAGCTGTCTGGCTTATATCAAAATATTTTTATACATAGCATGCATTGTTTTTTCCCCCCAATCTTTAATTTCAAGCAGGATAAGTAAAGTATCACAAAGCAATAATTAGCGCAGCAGAGTCCTCTGAAGGTTAAATGTCTCTTTTGATTCCATCCATCATGAAATAAATCAATATTAATCTTATAGTTTTTTTTTCTATCTGTTATTTTTATATTTATTTTTAAAGGGACAGTCATCTACAGTTGAATACATTCATATTACTTATATACATACCAAAAATCCTCTTTTAATGTTATTTTATCTGTATATTTGAAGTGATTTCCAGTTGTGTCTCAAATCCTTATTGATTTCTCCTTGGACCAACAAGCTATAACTAATCATCAATTTATAAACCACTATATACCTGTACCATCCAAATGCAAATAATTTATTATATATTTTGGGGTATTAGGAGGACATTATGAAATGTTTCCTATAAACAAAGGACAGATTAATAAGTACTACCCACAACTGGGTAAGAAATCAAGGGCCAATATATTATTAAGCCCATCTGAGTGACTCACAACACAAAGTCTCTTGACTTAATACACTAGTTCCACAGAGAGGAAGTGCACGAATGACAGTCCCCTGTTACAGTATTGATTTGCTGAGTCTTTCTGGTAACTATTACATGGATATGAGATGACAGTAATTAAAATGACTTACACACTGGGCTGGTTTCAAACTCAAATCTCCGACTGAAGGTTCCATACCCAGCAGCAGTGCGAGCTCGTATTTGGAATATATAGGAGGATGCAGGCTTTAAACCTTCTGCTGTGATATCTGTCTCCTTTGACTTGATGATTGTGTAGCTTGTTTCTTGGTCCTTGTTGAAGAAAAAAAAAAGAACACCAAGAACGTGAAACCAATACAAGGACAAATAGACAAATCAGTCAAAGATCTTGTGGGATATTTAATCGTTCAGTTATAAATTCTACAATATAGCATCGACTTCTTCCCAGACAAACCACTAATGTCCAATGGAGGATAAGGTCTGATGCATGGAGAAGATCGCAGATGGGTAAACACTGATGCCCTTCAACTAACATCCTGAGCAAAGCTCTTAAATGTCAGGCTACTTTGGTGAAATTAACACTTTTACAACATTAAATACATTAGTCGTACATTTTAGGAATACCCAAACCTTTGAAATATTTCTTTAATCATGACAGATTTAGCATTATTCTTATTTATTCAGGGGATGCATAACTATCATTTAATACAAAACAAAACACTGATGAGTTGTTGCCGAAGAAACTAAAGACATTCCTACATTTCCTGTTATTTTTTTATGTGTATGGAAAGCTTCTGAAAATGGCAGGTTTATTTGCGTATCACGGTGGTCACTTAAGTGGTCACTTAAACAGCACGATTACAAGGAAACACACTGTAAAAGCATGGAGTAACTATACTAAAATTAGCACAGCATTTATTGTGTTGTAAAACACACATCATTGTTATAGAACTACACTTTACTACTTAATAAAGTTTTAGTAAAGTAGGGAACTATAAACTGTTAAACTACCACAACATTTTCATTCACTAGCCTTTGCCAGGTTTAAGGAGAAATATTAATAAACAGCATGATATAACCTCAATAAAAGGCATGGCATATGGTTCAAAACTCCAGAGCTTTTAAATCCATAGAAAGAATTATGTAAATGGATGCTGACCTTCAATTCTCACTGTTATTTAATGCCATTAGTAGGCACAACACAGAACAATATATACAACTAACATTTTCATTCACTACAACAGCAATATCACACATTTTAATGTGGAGGGTTGTATTAAATGGAAGCTTAGGCCACAGACCTAATCAATGATTACTATTATACTACATACGATATTGTGTCCTCTTTTACGTAACATTTTTTTCTTTTATGTTTAATGAAAAAAGAGCACCTACACACGTCACAATAACAGACTGCGAATGGGCCAAAAATTATTTCACTCCGTGCCCATTTGGTTCAGACAAAAATTTGGAGGCATTTTTAATTCAGGAATACATTTTGTTGCTGGGTGTCCACATTTACTCTGACTCTCTCATTTACTCTCACACACTCTCATTCTTCTTCAAGAAGCATTTCAAGTGTTTACCTACCTTCTCTGCCAACCATGTCCGCTTCTGCCAACCACTTCTGCTTTCGCATCTTTGTCTTTACCTTCTATCTTTTATTTTCTCCCTTCTCTTCTCTCCTTTATCTGCTGTCTTCAATCTTTTATGTTCATCCGCATCTTCAAGGACATAACCCGGTAGGAATTTCCCTCCAAAATGGCATAGCTTACAGTGATGTCCTCTCCCAGATCCTCCACGAAGATGCGGATGAAGACAGAAGATTGAAGATAGCATATTGAAGATAGAATGAAGAAAATAAAGAAGATGAGGAAGCGGAACTGGTCGGCAGAAGTGGTCAGCAGAGAAGGCAGGGAAACATTTGGAGAGCCTGAGAGAGAGAGAGTGAGAGAAAGAATGAATGAGAGTGTGAGAGAGACCCACTTAAGAGACACCTTAAATTTCTTGATTTTGCTGTCATTCCAAACTGTTACATTTGTATGTAGAGTTTTAACGATTAATCCAATTAAATAATTCAACACGTTTATGATAAATAATTATTTTAAATCTTATTTTTTTCAGGAAAAAAAAGTGAAACTATGTTATTTTAACCTCAATATAAGGCATGCCTTTAATGCAGTGCCTGTATCTTACTTGATTTACATGAAATCCCCAATTTTTTCATCTAACATTTATTGTTATAAACCTGGATGTTTAAAGCATGCGTTCATTTCCTGTACACTTACAAAATCGATCAGACTTTGAGTTTTATTGCAAACGAAATATAGCTATTTTGTTTCAAATAAAAATATTTCTGAAATGTTTCTATTAGTCAGTGGTTAGAGTAAAAAAAATAATGAACTATATTAAATTCCCTATTCTGTTTTGATAATTAATATTAATTATATAGGATTGTGTATCATTTCATGTTAGTGACCTTTCCTTACCCGGGCAAAGTCTGCCAATAATGTTGACTTGAACTTTTAATGTATTTTTCTCAGCTGATGTGCCTCACTAATGGAAAACACACATTGGAAGTCAGCCTAGTAATTTATTGCAGAGGCAATCAATTAACAATCTATTTCCCTATGTAGTTGGCAGTTCCCTCACCAAAACTAGCAACAGTAAAAAAAAAAACATGATTTTATTTTACAAAAGAACAGACCTTTTCAAAGTATTTGATTTCATATTCAAGGATGATACCATTGGGTCGATCTGGTTCGTGCCAAGAAAGGGAAATGCTGTTTTTTGTAACCTTTCCCTTCTTCACAACGCTGATTGGAGATGGTGCTAAGGAAAAGAAAAAAACAACAAATGTATTAATAATAGAATAGTACTTTGTTAAAAACAAGTTATGTGACTATATATATATAATATATATAATATATATAATTCTAGTAGAAAAAACTAGAAAAATAGCCCATTTCAGAACACACAACTTTAAACAATCTGGTGTACTAGAACAATATGAGAAATTAATACTTAGCGCTATGGTTACCCAAAATATATACATTAGAATATGACCTATATCTGATCCTGCACGGAACAAGGTGGAATGTGAAAATAAAAAAGTTGATTCTATAGTTTAGTTTTAGGGTAAATCAGGGTAAATCAAAATTTTATTGATTTTTCAAAGGTTTTGGGGTGGGATACAAAAAGGAAAAGAAGGGAGGGGGGGGCAAGGTACATGCAATAAGGTACAGTACAGGACTCGGCAACATTCAATACAATAGCGAGTCCGATAGAACCCAGGAGGCAATAATAAGTCATGGGACCATGTAAAAGTCCAGCGGAGGCAAAAGATACAAGCAGTAATGAGGAACTCGCTGTGCGAAAAGGCGCCCACCACCAAGCGCGGGCGCTCTCACAAAGAGCCTACGACGGAGTGCATGGCGCAGAAAGCAAAGGCGACAGCGCGCCCTGTGGGTTGATTAAATGTGGGAGAGGAGCAAAGAGCACAGGAAAAGTTAAACAGTGAGGCCGCCAACACAAGGCGAATCAAACCCCGGACGAGGCACAGGCTAGGCAGGGCAAGCACTCGGCCAACGCCAGCCATGGCGGCTCAAGGAAGAACCCACACGGTGCACAAGGGCTTAAGAGCCGCACGTAGCAGCAAGCCTAAAATGCAAGGAAGAAACGATAAGTACCTTAGGTGGAATGGGGGGGGGGCAAAAGGGAGGAAGGGGCAGGGGAGGAGGGGAGGAGGAAGAACAAAAGGGACGGGGCAACAGGGGGGGGACAGGGGAGAACAGAGGGAAGGGAGAGAAGAAAAAAAAAAAAAAAAAAAAAAAAAAGGGGGGGGTTGGGTAGAAGGACAGAAAACAGAGAAGAAATAGAAATGCAGCGGAGAGGACAAGAGAAATGAAGCAAGAAAATCAGGTAAGCAGAGAGCGAGCCAAGGGACCAGACACAAACTCCAACCAATAGAACCAAGTCTTCTGGTATCTCTCAGTTGCCCCTGTCGCAGAAAGGTGGAACTCCTCAAACACCCGGGTCTGTTCCACCCGGAGAATCCACTCCCTAAGAGTGGGCGGGTCCGGACTACCCCAATGCAAGGGGATCAGCGCCTTAGCCGCAGTGAGGAGGTGGCGAAGGACCGACTTCCGGAACCAGGAGGCGGAGTACTGCATGTGAAAAAGAAGGAAAAATTCCGGGGAAAACGGAATGGTCCTATCCGTAAAGCGAGACAGCTGGAGATGGATAGATTTCCAAAAGGGGACGATATTGGGGCAGAGCCACCACAGATGGAGAAGAGAACCTGGAACCGCGGCACATCTCCAGCAAGCGTTGGGGACATCCGAGCGATAAGCGGAGAGGACCGAGGGAGGCCGATACCAAAGGGCCAGCAATTTATAAGACATTTCTTGGTCGGCATTGCTCCTAGAGCAACGATGGGCAAGGACACAGACCTTCTCCCATTGTTCGGAGGAGAAAACAACCTGCAAGTCAGCCTCCCAACGCCCCATAAAGGGGGGAGGGCCAGAGCTGAAGGCCTCAAGAAGGAGGCCATAGAGACGCGATATACCATGGGGGGGAGGGAGGGTGCGACACAGAGGTCCTCAAACTTGGTTAAATCTCGCAACACATTATGTTTTTGAACCAGGGACCGATAGAAACTGTGAAGCTGAGCGTAGTGCAGTACATCAGTAAGGGAGGGAGGGGAGCGCGTAGCGAGCTGGGCCAGCGGTTTGATACCAGTTGCAGTCAGGTAGTAGCGGATGTCGGACCTCCCCACAGGGGGGGAGGAAGGGAAGAGGGTGGCATGCATCCCAGGAGGGAAATCAGGGTTATTGCGAATGGATGTCAGAGGAGAGGGAATGGTGGATAACCTAGTCTGCCGTACAATGGAAAGCCAAGCATCCAACGTAGCACGGAGGAAAGGATGGGGCAGCACAGCACCTCGGGCCGTCTGGGGTGAAAGCCAGGGCAACACAGCGACAGGAAGACCCAACAATGCGGACTCAATCTCTACCCATTGTTTATGACCAGGGCCATGGGACCATTCCAAAACTCGGAGCAAATGACAGGCCCTATAGTAAGAGCGGGGACATGGTAAGGCTAAGCCGCCCTGAGACTTAGGGAGAATCAGAGTGGAGAAGCGGATTCGAGGGGTCCGCGAGTTCCACACAAAGCGCAGAAGCGTCGTCTTAAGAGAGGCAAAAAAGGTAGGGGGAACAGCGATAGGGAGGGTCTGGAACAGATACAATAAACGGGGCATGACGTTCATTTTAACGATATTGATCTTACCGACCCACGAGACTGATAACCGCCTCCAAGACTGAAGATCCGCAGCAACGGCAGCGAGAAGGGGTAAAAAGTTAAAGGCAAAGAGCTGGGAGAAGTCAGGAGAGAGCCAAACCCCTAGGTATTTAAGTTTAGCATCGCACCACGCAAAGGGAAAGGAGGACCGCAGGGGGGACGAGGCTACAGGGGAAAGAGTGACATTGAGAATTTCCGATTTGGAGTTGTTAATTTTGAAATTGGAGAGCGTACCGTAGGACTCAAATTCCCGGACGATATTAGGGAGGGTGACCGAAGGACAGGTGACCACAAATAAAAGATCATCAGCATAGCCCAGAACCTTATGATGAGCACCCCCTATGCGAAGACCACCGACATCTGGGTTCAGCCTGATTGCCTGGAGGAGAGGCTCCAGAGTAAGTACAAATAGTAGAGGAGACAACGGACACCCCTGACGGGTGCCATTACGAATACAAAAAGGGTCAGAGAAGGAACCATTAACGCGAACGCGAGCCGTGGGGGTGGTGTAGAGGGAGTTTACCCAGGTAAGAAGCCCCGGACCAAAGCCCATATGGGCAAGTGTGGACATCAAAAAGCCCCAGTCCACCCTGTCAAATGCCTTTTCCGCATCAGTGGACAGCAGGATGGTTGGGGTGGAGGTGTGCTTAGCGTAATGCATGAGAGATAAGGCCCTGATAGTGCTATCCCTAGCTTCCCTACCCGGAATGAATCCAGTTTGGTCGGGATGGACGAGTAGAGGCATGAGAGGCTTCATTCTGTTCGCCAGGATTTTAGCAAATAATTTCAAATCGGCATTCAGTAAAGAGATAGGGCGATAGCTACTGCATAATGCGGGGTCTTTACCATCTTTAGGAATCACAGTAATCGAGGCGGCTAAGGTATGCTCATGGATACGACCGCCATCCAAAATGGAGTTGAAGGCCCCCACAAAATGAGGGCCTAGAAGCTCCCGGAAGACGGCATAATATCGCAAAGGAAACCCATCTGGGCCAGGGCATTTACCAGATTGAGAAGAACGGAGGGCCAGGGTAAATTCCGACAAGGTAATAGGAGAATCTAGAGGAGAAGATTCCTCCGCAGTCAATTTCCTACCAATTGTTCTCGCCAGATAAGATCGGACCGAGGAAGCTGCACTGGGGGAGCATGGAGTGCCGGTGTCCGGACGAAGGTTATATAAGCCCTCATAGTAGTCCCTAAAGCACTTAGCAATGTCAGCAGGGAGAGACCTAGCAACGCCATCCGAAGAGCGGATCTTGGAAATATAGGTAGACTTCCGACCAGCACGGAGAGCCCTAGCCAAATACTTACCCGGTTTATTGCCATGTTCATAAAACAAAGCCCGGGTTTTCAGGAAGGAACGGTGCATATTATAATTAAGAAGAGAGGCCAATTCACCCCGCAAGGCCAGGAGGCGCTGCAGGTCGGCCCGAAAAAAATATTTTGATGCCAATATAACCAACATCTAAGCCAATAGAATCATAGGTGAAATGGGACCTACAAACATATTCGCATAACGAAATTAATTTATTAATACCCGCAGCTTGTAGTTTTTGTTTTCGGTTTCGAGAAAATGCTATGGTTTCACATTAAACTATTTAGTTGGTGAAGGAGTAACAAGCGTCTGTGACAAATCTTTCATCGTCTTTCTACACAACCCATCTTAAAATACACGACTCAACAATGGGCCAAATCACTACTGGATGGACACAAAAGTGTATCTGATGCACGGGTAACATTTATGTAAATATTCAATGAAACATGTCAAGCATCATCAAATATAAAAACAGACATCGATCATTTATAAAAAAAATAAACATTTTATTTGTAAAAGTATTATAAAGACTTACAAGACCGCCAAGATCTTTTGCAGGCGCGTTCGTAAAACTGGCGCAGAACAAGAAAGTCAATAACGCCCGGCATGTCGTGATATCTACGAAGAACAGATTTTGCAGTGAAATCAAGTGAATAAACTTATATTTAATATACAAGTCAGGGAAAATAACCCACATAGGACCAAAAGAGCATCCGGGGGGGGAGGGGGCGGCACCAGCATACCTAATAAAGAAGGAGTTGTCTGTAAGGCTCCCCGTAGCACGGTCCATCAGTGCAAGTTTTAGGTGGCACAGGGTGGGAGGACCAACTTTATAATGGACCTCGATGATTTTAACCAGTTCTTGTTCCTAAAACAACAAAACAGCAGAATGAATAACGTCTTACATGATTTGCGGGAGCTGTATAAAAAACAAACAATGAAGCTAAAACTTCATGCTCTCAAAGCAAAAGAGATTCATAGCGCTCACTCATTTGAAGGCTGAGATGTTGAGTATTCAGTGGATAGTTGAACATAAATAAGATTTTTATATAATATATACTATATATATTATTAATAATAAAAAAAAAAAACATTTTCTTACCCTGAGTGGCATTTCCTGCCATGGCTGAAGGAACGTGGAATCTAAAATGCTGATGTTAAGCCTATCGGCAGCACTGAGGTATGCCTCGTATCCATGGTGGAAGTAGATCACCTGGCAAGAAAAATATGCATAAAACACTTTCATTCCTAACAAACGATTATTTTTAACATCATGAAATAAGTTCCAAAGCGGTCACATTTAAAAAAGAGTCAAGTAACTAATGCCAGAGGAACTTGAAAGTCTACCATTCACGTACAGGTACCAAAAACCAGAAATCACCACCTACGGTGCTAGTCGTATGGTTACAAAAATACTGGGGGGGTAAATCCACCTTAGACGTTTGCTTCCATTAGCTCTATGTCGGCACAGATAATCGTAGCATGAGATACTAGCAATATAGCCGTCTGGAGCATGAGCTCTCGTGCGCACCTGCAATACCCCGAGCAGTGCATGTTATTCTATACAAGACAGGCCCACTTTTACAATATGTCATTAAGTCTTACCTCGTCTCCTATTTGGGGTACAAAGGGGGATCTGTGAGGCATGGTGTCTGTGATCCACAGTGGTGGGTGATAAACTATTGGGATCTCGTCTTCACTCGATGAATCACTCCTACAATGGGAATTGATCAGATGGGATACAATTAGTACATATTGGCTTATCATATGCTGCAGCAACTGTATAATGAAGACAATGCATCACCTTCATGCGCTGCGGGGATGCAACACTACCCAGAATGTTAACTGCTCTTATTACCCAGTTCTACAACTTTCAACATTTTGGGAATAGGGTAGAAATAGTTTGCGGGGGGGGGGGTAATATGAAAATGGGAATATACTGCTGAATCCTTTCATGCATTTGCATTAGAAACATTAATAGTTTAAAAGGAATAATGAGGTCTCTGATGCATTAAAGTGCATATGATGGCTGGACTCTCCCTTTAAAAATGTAAATTGTCCAGTAAAGCCTTTGTGCATTCAGCATAAGGGCAACTCACACACAAAGCAATAACTAGGACACTTTTATGTCATAATGCTGTATATAGGAGTCATATGTGTTTAAGCACAATGGGAATTGCTATAATACACTACTACTTCCAACAAACCTGATTAAAGATTACAAAAAAATATTAGTAAAAGTATTATTACGACTCATCATACAACCTTGCGTTAGTTTCATTTGTGTGTTCCTCCTCCTCCTCCTCCTCTGCCACTGATGGACTTGAGATGTTGCTTGGTTCATATAACTGGATAATTTAAAAAAAAAAAAAGAAAATAAATGCATAAAAGAAAGAACAAACGGGATCTCATACATAAAAGGAGCAACAAATACTAAAGCATTCTTTACATTATCATTCAACTTACTGACATCAAATACAAACCACACGGAAGGTTGGAAA
>VKOC01048866.1:0-35075 GCA_009364415.1 Spea multiplicata
AAATAAATCTGAGAAAGCAAAATAAAAGAACATATTATTATTATTATTATTATTATTATTATATCCACGCATATGTAAGGTATATAAGGCTTTGAGCTTCACCTGCTTGGACCTTTCTAACCCCATTTCTACAATTAAATATGGTTGTGGTTTGTTGATATATTGTATTTATATATCATGTTCTAGTTTATGTTAGAAAGTGTCTTTATTGTAGTAATGCTGAAGAAACTGATTCAAACTGTACCTGAAAACCAATGTAGTTTAGAATGCTCTAAATTCTGTAAATCAGCATTTTATTTTATAGAAACATAGAATTTGATGGCAAGTAAGAACCATTTATTATAGGGTATAATCAAGAGTGATGTGCCATAAATTAGATTTTTGAACATTAATGTTAATTAAGATCATTGTTAGCTCCGATATACTCTATTATTATCCAAAAAGAATAGCAACATGCTTTCAGTTTTCTGTTTCTTTTTCACGTGCTTTGCCAAGAGTATAACCGGTTTGATTGATAATCTATATATAAAACTCAGAGAGTTATTGTTCACGATCCCTCAGATTTCCTCTGGTGCCTTTGACTGTTCTTATCCTGTCTTTCTTTCAGTCTTTGGGCAGGCTATATGGGCCGAAAGGTTATTATCTGCAGTCAAATTCCATGTATAAATACATAAATAAATCCATATCCATAAAAAATCATTTGCTGGCGTCACAAGACATAAATGTGGTATCAGTAGGCATTTCCAATGTGTATATTGGATCAGGAAACATTATTGTGTCACGTTCACCAAGAAATAGTGAACAGTGCCTTCAGATATTGCTTTTGCAACACAAAGAAAGATTATTTTTTTTATAAATGATCGCTACTTAAATGTTAAATGTTGGATTACGTGCTCTATAACTTTAGTTTTCTTAGTGTTCCTTTGGCTTCATCGTCACATCTCTTCCAACGAGTTCATTAATAAAATAGGGACCAATATTGTATTTGGGTACCTTCATCCTCCAGAATCAGTTCTTTAATTTCTGTTTAAAGGATTTCCAAATTGCATACAACTAAGCAAGCACAGCTACATTAAATGCTCCATTTGCAGAGTTAAATGTTTTATTTTTCTCTCTGTAATTTGATACAGTTATTTAGTGATTTAGTTATTTAGCTATTTATATAATTTTATATTATAGTGCAATAGTTTCGGTGCCGCCTTGTAATGCTGAGCGCCGGAATATGACGGTTAATTTCGGCGCTCAAGCCATTACCAAAGCCGCCACCAAGACCGAGTAGGAACTTGACGCAGACTTACGCTGAAAGGTAAGTAGGGGGCGGAGAGAAGGAAGGGTTAGATAATGCGGGGGCGCGGGGTGGCAGGGAGAGGAGAAAGGGTAGATAATGGGGGGGCGGCAGGGAGAGGAAGGGTAAATAACGGGATAAAGTTGATAAATTTAAAATGGATTAAAGATTGTTTTTTGTGTGATTATTCTCATGCAATTTAACATAATTGCTTTTTTCTATCTAGTAAGGTTTTGTTGGTGTTGTGGGTATAGTCCTCATCCTAGTATATAATTATATGCCTTTCTTCTGCATGGGAGTGTTCTGTTGGTGCTTCTTCTAATGGCTCTGCACAAAGATGAAATGATCCCATCATAAACAATGATTCAAGATCATGGGAGGATTTATAAACCTGACAAGATACACCGCTGCGTGGATTAACTTGACGCATTGTAGAGAGAAAAGAACCTGGCACAAATGGAGCATATCACCTTTGTAATGTAAGATAATTGCTGCTTTGTTTTTTTTGAATAAAATGTTTTTTAATGCCAATGGTTTTTATCTTCTTGAATGTCAAGGTCTGGAGTATGGAACAAGGAGCACCGTGACCTTATGGGTCTTCAGTTGATGTGGATCATATGAGCGGTGTCCTGATCAGAGTGAGTGGGCACTGCCTACGACCACTTTAATGGACATATTACATTATAAATATTTCTGTTTGTTTTTCCATGTTTTACTTGGAGCATCTTTGTGATCCCAAATATAAAGGTGCCATTTATTTATTGTATGCACTTTGGGTGTGTTGAGCCCACAAGTATTTGTTTTATGTTATATCTTGTTTTCTTGGCTGGTTGAGATTGCAGCTGTGCACATTTCTACATATTCACAATGATTTAAGATGCTTCATACCTTTCAAACCCATAATATACACTCCCTCTATAATATTTGAATTACAAATACGCCGCTAATGACTATCTATCTGTCTGTCTGTCTGTCTGTCTGTCTATCTATCTATCTATATAACCATATTTTATTTTTGTCACCTGTTCCTTGGGAAACACCAAGGGTTAATATGGCATTAGGAACATACCACGTGGAAAATCGCCCCACTTTGAGCTAAAATGTTGTTCTCATCAATTTAATAATTCATTATCACACCAGTTTAAAAACATGCAATCAGAGTACTTACCCACTGGGTCCCGGCCTTTGAGCCTGTGAAAACCGCCAGTCTGTGTTAGGTTGTGCCTGCTGAAAGAACCAAAAAGGTGTTTTTACTTGATGTTCTGCGTTCGGTCATATTACACTTTCATAAAACCAATGCAGAATAATATGTTTTTACAGCCATTTCCAAAGATCCTATATAGTATATCTTTACAAAAAAGGTAAAAATATAAAGAACAATATACCGGTATTTGCTTGACAATAATAATAAAATTCATTATGATAGTATCCATATACATGAATATAAAATATCTTGATGACCACAATTTATTAACAGAAAATATATAACATACAAGTTGGAATACCATATCGTCCAGCTGTTCTTAAAACCAGTGCCAAAATATTATCATTGCATTCATCTAGATAGAATAACTCAAAGAACCTTAGGGAAATATTCACTATTCCGGGGCAATACTTACTTTATTTGATTCATGTTCTACTTAGGATGAACTCTGCTTACTTCACTAACTGTAAGGAAGCATACCCCACTTGGACCTGCTATCTTGTCTCTTGTCTTTACTCTAGGATCTGGTCTCTAACCACACAGGAGCTGGCGGTGTCCAAAAAGTTTGCTGGGAGTGGAACATGCTTTTTGGACACCGCCAGCTCTTGCGTGGTCAAAGAACACCTTCTGCAGCGAAGATAAGCGACATAATAGCATACTGAAGTCAACATCAGCAGCTAAATAAATTGTCCCTTCTCTTCTAAATCATTCTACAAAATTAATTAAGGCGTCTGTTTTCTTGGCAGTAAAAAAGTTTCATGCCAAGTCGACTTGTTATGATAGCAATTCATTTTTTAAATGATAATAAACAGCAAAAAAAATAAAATACATTGACGGTACCCATCCCTCTGTTGGAATGTTCCTCTGTTCCTTTTGTGGTGACAAAAATTAAACTTACTAAAGTTCATGATGCAAACATAATCATGTACTTATGATGTGGTCTAAGCAGTCGATTATGTAACAGTTGGAAAGACAAATAATGAATCTAAATAAATGATGACTACAGGCAAGTCACTCTTGTTAGAGGCCAAGGACTTGGGTCTGGGACAGTTGTCATGTATCACCAGAACTGCCTCACATGCTGTATTTTGATTTGCGTTGATGCCCAGACATGCTGCGTCTGATTTCATTTGCCCGTGATTAATCATAGCCAAGAAAAAGCATAGCTCATAGGACATATGTAATTAGCAGTTCATCTTGCGCTGTCAGCCTAATGTAATTTCTGATTATTCCGTATAATTAAGCTAAATGGTCATGTCAGATCATGTTTTCTCTTTACCAACCTCTAAATATAAATAGCAAATATAGAAACAGTGCTGGCGATACTTATTGGTAGTCAGAGAAGATATTCACAGAAAGATTCCATTCGATGACTATTCTTGTTTTGAAATTACAATAGTAATGATGGTTCGTTATAATACATACAGACATACTGTAACATTTTACAAACTGATTAACTCTTTAATTTATCATCGTTATGAAGTCATACATTTATTTACGGTCTGCATTACTTAAGCCTTACCAGGGCTCCCAGTCATAGATACGTGACACATTGTAATATGTCAATGCATAATAACATGAACTTCTCCAACACCAGTTTCTTATCATACTCTTATATATTTAGGTTCAATAAATCATCACGCATAATATTTTGCCATAATATTTGTTTCAAAAGTCATATTTTCTTTTTTATATAGCCTCAGCAACCTTCATTCCACATACCAATACCTACTGAAAATACACTGATCTTAAAGCACTTCATATGTTTGGGCAAAGTTTACCATAGAATACAAATATTAAATGCTTTTTTAAATGTCTTCGAATCTGCATACTGACTGTATGTGTCCTGATTTCTGTTTTCTACTGACTGGATACAAATAAACAGGCAGTAATGCAGACAATGTTGATTGGACTAAAATATCCAAGTAACTAAATGACGGCTTAACATAAATGCTGAAAATGCCAAAAATTCTAGTATTTGATCACTTGAAATAATTTCTAGTTTCCGTTTGGGAAAACCACTGCCCTCTACTGGATAATAGATTCAAATCAATTCACAGGGGTATCAACCCACATGACCTGCTGCACTTAGACACGACCTTGATACCTATGTACCAAAGCACATAAGTAGTAAGTATGACCAAGTTAAAGGCTGCTTTATTTAAAACAAGTTGTATCAGTCTCAAATGAAGATCAATGCGAATATGAATACACATTTTCAGAAAAAAATAAAACATTTAATATGAACTTCAATCATGCAGCACGAGTTGGAGCTAAATGGTATACATGTATTCCTTATGTCCCATTCAGTTGTATTACCAACCAGAGCTGATTTTTTTAAATAAAATATTACACAGAATGCAGCAGGAACAATAACTAAATATATAGCTGAGAAAAAGAATAAAGACATAAAGAGATTTTGTGATTCTGTCAAAAGCTAAGTTCTTCTTTTCATATTTTCAGTTTATTATAAAGTCAGTGCAGTCATTGCACAGGGTCCCAAAGCACTTTGAATGGTGTAGTGCTTTGGGACAGGGAGATATATGAGAACAAAGAAGACTTTAATAAGTATAATCTTTGATATTGTCAAAATCCACATTAGTAACACAATGACCTAACAATCTAACAATCAAGATTAAAATGCTTATAGTTTTATCTTAACTGCATTGAAATTATTTTTTTGATGCTCATCTAGAACAGTGATGGATGCCCTACCAGTTATTGAACAATCCTGATAAAAAAGAGTAAGAATTACTTTTATGTGTCATGGGTGCTTTCCACAGCCCTGTGATGGAAGATGGCTTCCCCATTCCTAAGGAGACTCCGCACAATCATTTTCAAACTAGATACAGGCCGCCTTTTCCATTGGCTTACTGTATTTATTGAAATAAAAAGACTACTATAAACAAAGTCGGTTTAGAAACGTAGACATCCACCATAAATTAGCACATGTTTAGAGCTACAATATTATTGAACAATGTATCCAATGGCAAATCACTGTTGGAAGAAATATTGCCCTCTAGTGGAGTAAATGCGATATACGTCCAGCCATCCGTAGATTAGCTATTATCTCATTCATTTAATCATTTGGTCTTTGGATGACCAAATAATATAGCCAGGATTTAATGTTACCACTACACTCAAATATTACCAACATGTAGAGTGCTTCTGGAAAATGGACAACAAAACTATAACAATGATATCAATAGAGTAAGGGGGCAATTACCCAAAGCAACCCCCGACATAAAGGCACAAAGTTATAATGTACACAAAAAAATACAGACAAAACAATATGCATGAACAACTGGTTCCATACTGTAAGCTTCCACTTAGAAGCAGCTGTCCTTGTAATTTACATGCTTCAGAGTAACAAATGAAATGTGCGGCATTCATGAGCTCAGCTCATGAACAGAATCAGATTGAATTAAAAGAGGTTGTGCGTAAAAAGGGCTCTAACATGGGTGGCACATATCTGTTCAATATTTGTCAAGAATCATAATCATTCACTAAGATCTACTACAATGTTAAGGATGATATCACACCAGTTATGGCCGCTGCTATCATTTTAAGTCAGCTCTAAGAAAAATCCTAAACAACATATGGAAACTTTTCCCAAATACTCAAAAAAAAACAAACCATGTTATATGATATGATACTAAATATATAAAAAATACACATAGTATCACATGTTCTGCCAGAGAAACGTGGCTTACTTTGAAGGCGTTCCTGGTGATTCCGCACTACATAGTGAGTATATAGACATGGATATGTTTCTATTCTTAACATTTAAGAGATTTAAAAAAAACATAATCTGTTGATGAGGAGTAACCTATCCTTTCACAGTCTTTTTATTTCACTAGTTTAAAATCCTGCTATCCATTCTGTACAATCCTTCTATATAATTTCCCACTGAATGTTAAAAGAGCTAAATACCATGGTCTATGAATTAATTCTAAAAAGGAACACAGAAATTTGCAGCTGCTAAGAACCATTCGGTCCGTCTAGTTGATCCGTTTTTATAGTTATTAGGCATGTCATATTATGTCACAAATACTAACACAAGACAGTTGAATAGAAATAAATAGAATAAATAATAAAATATGGATCATACGCGATAAAAAGCATAAGTACATGCACGCACTAACAAAATTCATGAATTCCAAAAAATATTTTGTTAAGAATACGTAGAATGATACAGAATACATGATCCTGTGTATATGACGTTCAAAGTTATTGTCTTAAAGGCATTGTATTATTCAAAAACTGGATAATATATTTTCAAAAAAAAACAGATACAATATTTCCCAATCTATTGTGTATAGAATTAATATATACATGACATAAAAATAGAAAGACTGTATAATACCGGTCATCCATCAAGTTCTGTGTGTGTACAATACATGGTTTTTGAACAAAACATGAATCCCGTTTCCAACTCAACTTAATATATACAACTTGCTATAACAATATCCAACTCTGTTTCCATGCAAATAATAAAACAAATGTCATTTTGTATGTACAGTATTACATTACATTACGCAACATCAAAATAAAACACTGTTTGAGAGCATAATAAACATTGGTGCTTATGTGGACCAGGCTGAAAAAGATACTTATTACTTTTTTTTAATATTACTTGTGTTTTGTGCCCATTAATGCATTTTAGCTGGGTTCTGCCCTTGCTGCAGCGGTAAGTAGTAGGTGGGCAGCTGGGGCAGACTACGGCGGTGTGCAATATGAGGTCATTATGGAAGTTGTACTGGTTATAAAGAGATCTCCCAACTGGCACATGAAGTAGTGGCAGGCAAGGGAGCCTCGGCCCCGGTTAGACAGCAAAGGGACTGCCGCCACCCTAGAACTGTCACCCTAGGCCTAGTCAGCCTAGCCGAGGAGACGTCACTGTTTGTACCAGATTCACCATAAAAAACGTTGATTCCTACTTCTGGAATAACGGCCTTACAAGAGACAAGCCACAATACCATACCAAGCAGATGTAGAAAGGTAAGATTATATCTTTTATACCCTGATTGCAGATACGGAAAATGTTAAGACTATTCAATATCCTAATATTAAGAAATGCCCATGCCAATTTTTTATTCTTTATTACATTTTTATTTTTTTATGTTTCAAAGTATCACCATTATACACTCTCCGACATAATGCTGACAAGCAGAATATAAAATATTTTATATATAAAATATAATAGAACAATCCTAGTTCTTGATGAACCCTTGCTCATACATAACACTGTATGACAGGATCTTGGTAAATTCAATCAGTGCCGTCCTTGCTAAATTTGTTTGTTACTGTCCCAGAAATGTTAAAAAGTTAAACAAATGGAACTGTTTCGTTTCCCAGTAGAGATGGGTGAGCCAACCCCAACACATAGGAATGGCTTGTCGAGCCACGCACAAAGCTAGCGGTACTCACCTACCAAAGAAGGAGTGAGATCAATTCTCGCTCATGCTCATCGCCTGCTGACAAGCCAATGTAAGCGAGGTGACTGGCTTGAGCCCATACTATTTCACCCAGGTATACTTGTGATTACAAGACCTACATGCAAACTAGTAACTGACCACAAAGACAATGAATACCAATAATCTGTTATTGATGAATTCATTAAAAAAGTCAACTTGGATGATGTTTCTACAAAGTATGGCATGTAATACGTTTGAATGAATCTGACAATTACCATTGTCTACAATACAAGTGCCCGATCACCATTTAAAATAGAGTACTTCCGTAAAACATAAATATACATACTTTTATCGGCCGCATTTTAACTTAAATAAACCTTATGACTTAAAGTGCTAAAATGAAATAAAGAAAATAGAAATCTCACCTGTGTATTACAATCAGTGAGTGTAGACTCATTTAATGCATTGATTCCAATGCCTGAATCGTCTGTGCTTATAAGGGTATCTGTCGGAACGTTCTGAGTTGGTTTAATAAATGTAAATTCATTATCAGTTGAATCCAGAGCTACACAAACATCATAAGGGTATGGAAGGGTCAACGTTCCATTATTGAAATTTGTTGGAAACTTAGGTCCAACTTGTGAATACATATCTGTTCCCAGAGAGCCAAAAGCTTGTGGGTTGCTTTGCTTTCGACACCGCAAGATAATAGCGAGCATGACAGTTATCGTGAACAAAAACGAAATTATAGCCAGGCCTATTACTAAGTACACATTTAAATTAGATTGGAAATCGGATTTTTTCGATTGGATATTCATTTCCGAAACTTCCTTCTGAAAATTCTCTGCGACCACCAAGTTTAGCGCTACGGTTGCCGAAAGTGGGGGGTTTCCATGATCCTTTACGAGGACTATAACTTTGTGCTTCAACAATTCCGTATCTTGAAAAGCGCGCGATGTCCTGATTTCACCAGTGTGCTGTCCGATCGTAAAGTAAGATTTTTCGGGAGCCTGGAGAAACTGGTAGGAGAGCCAAGCGTTATGTCCAGAGTCAGCATCCACAGCCACCACTTTAGTCACCAGGTAGCCTTTATTTGAAGAACGTGGAACGATTTCAAATAAAGCCGACCCATCTGTTGAGGGGTACAGAATCCGTGGAGAATTATCATTTTGATCCGTAATGCATATTCTTACAGTGGCGTTGCTATGCAACGATGGGGAGCCATTATCTTTAGCCATAATTTGGAAATCAAATTCTCTTAGCTGCTCGTAGTCAAATTGCCGCTGTGCATAAAGAACACCTGTCATGGAATTAATGGAAATGTAACTAGACACTGGTACATTATCTATATTTTTACTGACAATGGAGTAAACAAGCTTAGAATTATCATGGATATCTAGATCGGAAGCCTGTATGCTGTAGATTGATGATCCCGATGGTTGGTTTTCTGGAATAAAAACAGAATATTCAGCTTGCTCAAAAATAGGTGCGTTGTCATTGACATCTGAAACATCCAATTTAATTGTTTTGATGGTAGACAGAGGAGGAGAACCCTTATCTGTCGCTCTGATGGTGATGTTGTAGGAATCCATGTCTTCTCTGTCCAAGGTACTTGACGTCACCAGCCTGTAATAGCTGCTAGACGATGATATTATTTCAAATGGCAATAAACCCTCTAGCTGACATTTTACATCTCCATTTAAATCTGAATCCAAGTCCCGAATATTAATCAAAGCAATGACAGTACCAGGTAAAGAATCCTCCGATACCACACTGGAGACAGATGTCAGTATTATCTCAGGAGCATTGTCATTAGCGTCAACAATATTTATAACAACCTTACAGTGTGAGACTAGGCCTCCGCCATCTTCAGCTTCCACAATCATTTCATAAGCTTTTGTTGTCTCAAAATCCAGTTGACCTTTAGTTTTTAACTCGCCTGTTTGAGCGTTTAGAGTAAAAACCTGTTGTCCAATTTTTGTGATGTGGCTGAAAGCATATGTCACCTGCCCATTCAATCCTTCATCTCCATCAACAGCATTCAAGCGAAGAACCAAAGAATCAGGTGGTGTGTTTTCAACCATGCTAACCTCATAAACATCTTTTTGAAACATTGGGGTATTATCATTGACGTCGCTAACAATAACTTTGATCACAGCTGTACCTGTTTTGATGGGATTCCCACCATCTGAAGCTGTCAAAATGAGTTCAAGGGTTGACTGTTTTTCACGGTCTAAAGGGTTTTCCAAAATAAGTTCTGGATATTTTCGCCCATCAGCACTAGTCTTTTGCCCTAATTTAAAATAATTATTTTCACTTATTTTGTAGCTTTGCAGAGAATTAATTCCAATGTCTGGATCAAGTGCATTTCCAAGTACAAAGCGAGTTCTTATAGGTGTAGATTCACTTATTTCTAAATTTATCACATTTTTAGAAAAAATGGGTGGATTATCATTTATATCCAGAATCTCAACCTCCACGTGAAACACTTGGAAGGGGTTTTCAACTACTGCTTCGAGCTTCAGTATACAATTTGTTGTCATTTCACAAAGAGATTCCCTGTCTATTCTGTCTGATACAAAGAGGTTGCCATTTTCTAAATTCACATAAAATAAACGTTCTGATGTGACAGAAGAAATGCGAAATTTTCTTAGTGCCAGTTCTTGGAATTTTAAGCCCAGATCCTTAGCAATATTTCCTACCAAAAAGTCTTTCTTTGTCTCTTCATGGATAGAGTAATGAAGCTGACCAGAGATTCCACTATAAGAACAAATGAGTGCAAAATACATTACTTGCCATTTGACTGTTTTCCAAATCTTTCTCTCTTGTATTTTCTGGAAATCCATTGTTAGAAGTTTTTATCCTGTTCGGTGTATTGAAGTAATGTTCCTTAAATCCAATAGAAGTCAAAGAAATGATGCAAAATCCACTGATGTTTAGAGATTGTGATCCTAAGGATCCTGCTTGGGAAACTGTGTCATTTTTCTACGCTGCTATATCAGCACATTGTATACTTCAACCAATCTTTCTAACATTTTCACCTTATTGGACAACAGCGGCACACAGTGTTTCTACTAGGAATTGCAGGCCTTATTCAGATTTATTTATATTTTTTCAGAAGTGGATTGCGTACTAATGAAATTCTACCTTTTTCTCCCAATTTTAGGCAGGAATATAAAAAAAACACACAAAAAAACTGGAAGCATAAATACAATTTGGTACATAAGTGAGGAAATATAAATATGTAGCTCACATGTTGCTGACCAGCCCATGTAAAATGCTGCACTATATTATGTGCCATGAATTACAGTTTTATATTAGTAATGATATATATGTAATAGTAATATATATATATATATGTGTGGCTTTCAGGCAGCTTATGATCACTGAGCAGAAGTCAATAAATATAGAAGAAAAGCTGCTGGATCAGGCATTCTAACACATTTTAAAAGAAACTAAATATTTAAAACAGCATTAAGTCTCTAATAGAAACACAGATTTAAGACCCATTTTTCCTATACATAAAGCAATACAGTAGTACACATTCGGAATAATATAATTTAATGCAGTTCTGTCTTGTGTTCTAAAGTTGAACTTATAACTTTCCGGGATTGCCGGAGTAATCACGTTACCGTTTTTCCTAATTTTGGAGGTTTTACCTTTTTTGAATAAATTGTATTTTTTTATAGAGTTTGAGCCTCCTTAGGTATCTTTAAAGACTCTAAACAGAACTTTCTGATGGCAGTGAATAAATTGTTGGGGTCGTGGGTTAAACAGGTTTGGATGTAAGGTGTAGTTGATCTGGGCTCTGTGGGGAGAGCACAAATGAACCCAAGGGCTGGTTTTACCATTAACTTTTTTACACCCACATTCCCCCTTAACACCATGGCAAGAACTAGAAAGTGAGTAGTGTTTCCCTTGAATCTTCAATGATTTTAACCCCTTAATGACAAAGCCCGTACATGGATGGGCTCAAAATGCATTGTTTAGGGACCACCCATTGTCCTTAAGGGATTAATGAATTCAATAGATATTTCGTTCCACATATGCACAGTGTTATCATAGCACCATAAACTAATCTCTCATTTGAGTTGTCATGTTTCAAGACGCCAAGTCATATGGCAACCCCCCCCCAAACTTCAGCGTTTTATACTCTCTGAGTATAGGTGAATACTTCCAATGCATTTATTCCGGTTTCAAGAATTGAGCCAGCTTGTATATTGTATCCTAATGGCACATAAAAAGGAATAATCACAAAACAACAACTGAGCTGGTGTGCCTATAATGTAACCCTGAATACTATCCTGACAATAATCAAGAATCACTCATAGAATGATGGGGGATTGTAAGGAAATTGCTATTCACCATTGTCATTGCGTTTTTTCACATTACATTCATTCACATTGTTACAAGTCTTAATAACTCAACCAGAACTAAATATAGTCACCTATCCTCCCAGTTGGCAGGTGTCATTTCTTTAGAGCAAGCCTTACTTAAGGTTAACACATTTCATTTGTTATTCTCCATAATTTCACTGTTAGTTTGTTCAACATGTCAATCAAACTAATTTGTTGGAAAGAAAGACCAAAGACTGCATTACGGCAAGGGTAATTATTTGGCCTATTTTAATATAGACCTGAAATCTCTATCAATGAGCTAGACAACTAAACTTAACATAATCCAACCTAAGAACCACAGTAACACAAACACACAATAAAACAATGTAAAGGGTATAATACATTCAATTTCTTATAATATACGAAATAAATACAACCATTTAGACCTGATTTTTCTACGCACAACATTTCGGCAACAGGGTTGAGTACATTTTTATTTTTGACTAAACTGGATATTTTTGCTCTGAATCAGATTTAATAAATGATGTCTACACAACCATAAAAACCCAAACATGGCATGTACAGATCAAATCTACAACTTAAAAAAAGATAACTGACAATTAGAAGTATCACTGATTTTCTAAAGCAAACAGTACCAGCTCACTCGACCTTTTTGGTTATGGCTTGATGGTGAATAAGTTTGCTTATTGATGTCCCATGTCCCATGCACAAGATCTGACATATGCTGAGGAGCAACATAAATATTGACTGTAGGGGAAGATACTGAAGTACTTGCAACACAGGTTATCCCTTAATGTCATCTACCGTGACCTTTCCTTTTTTGTATTTATATAATTGTGCCCAATAGAAAATAGCATATGTTGCACCACAAATTGTCCTGTGTTAAACACCACTTCAACAAACAGAGAGCACTTTTTTCTTTTGTTATTTTCTTTGTTGTGTACAATTATACCTGACCTTCAAAAATATCACCAGACAAGTTGCATGACTTTATAAGATTTGAATATTTTTACATTCCTGCATATATCACTATTTATTTTCACTCCTTGCTTCTTTATATATTTTAAAAGTAGAGATGAGTGTATCTACTTAATCATGTGAGCAACACTTAAACGTTTACATAAATTATTGTTAACTATTACTTTTCTTACCACCTTATCACCTTTTTTATGTATTTATATTATACTCACCTGAGTAAGATCAGTAGAAGGCGTAAAACTTGCAGCATTTTCATTTCCAATCCCTGAATCATCGGCATCAAGCAGGCTCTCAACTGGATTGTTCTGATGAGTTTTAAGGAAGGCAAAGTCCCTTTCACTTGAGTCCAGCGTTACACACATGTCATATGAGTAAGGCAATGGTAAAGTTCCATTGTTAAACATAGAAAGAAACCTGGGGTCAACAGGACGATAAAGATTTGTACTCATTGAGCCAAATGGGGTGGTTGACTTGGAACCTCTGTATTTAGATATGATAGCAATCATTACTATCAACAAGAATAAAAAAGAAATCAGTGCTAACGCTATTACTAAATAGATCTGTAAAGTCGATTTAGCGTTTGATTTGCTGGGTTGGCTGTTGAGTTCCGGAAGAACCTGTTGAAAATTATCAGCAACAACCAGGTTTAGAGTAACACTAGAAGAAAGACGAGGGGTTCCGTTATCTCTTACAATGACAACAACTAGGTGCCTTAACACATCTCGTTCTTGAAATAACCGAGTAGTTCTTATCTCACCAGTGTGCTGGTCGATGACAAAATAGGCCGGCTCTGATGCTTGCAAAAAACTGTAAGAGAGCCATGCATTGTGTCCAGAATCCTCATCCACAGCCACCACCTTTGTCACCAAAGTGCCTTTTTCGGAGGATGCTGAAACCAACTCATACATAGGTGAGCTATCACTTTCCGATGATGGAAATAGAAATCTTGGGGCATTATCATTTTGGTCTACAATGCAAATTCTTAACATTGTACTGCTATTTTGAGCTGGGGATCCACTGTCTCTTGCACTAATTTCAACTTGAAATTCCTTTTGTTGCTCATAATCAAAAACTCTCTGTGCATAAATAACCCCAGTCACTGGGTTAATGGAAATATAGGGAGGCATGGGGTGCTCCTCGGTACTTTCAGTACTTTCAATTGAATAGGTTATTTTCCCATTTTCATTTGCATCCAGATCGACTGCCTGAACACTATATATTGAGACGCCAGGTAAGTTGTTTTCTGGGACATATGCAATGTAGGTCATTTTTTGAAAAACAGGGGCATTGTCATTGATATCTGAAATGTCCAATCTGGTTGATTTTCTAGAAGAAAGTGGAGGTGACCCTTTGTCACTGGCTTGAATTGTGACATTATAAGACGACATCTGTTCTCTATCCATGTAACTGATTGTAACAATTTTATAGAAGTTGGTAGATGATGATACTAGTTTAAAAGGGACATCGTTTATGATTTCACAGTCAACCTCGCCATTTTCTCCAGAATCTAAGTCACGAACTTCAATCAAAGCAACCACAGTGCCAGGGGCAGAATCTTCGGGAACTGGAGTGGACAATGACGTAATGGCTATCTCCGGTGCATTGTCATTTTCATCCATAATTTGTATTATTACCTTGGCATGAGCTGCTAGGCCACCTCCATCTTTAGCTTGTACCGAGAACTCATAAAGTTTTGTTTCTTCAAAGTCTAAAGTTCCCTTGTTTTTAATTTCTCCATTCGTTGGATTAATAGTGAAAGCACGGAGAATCGTTTTTGCCGTAGTACTAAAAGAGTATGTTATTTGCGCATTTATCCCTTCATCTTTATCAGTTGCATTGACTTGAAGAACGGTGGAATTCAGTCGGATATTCTCTTTTATGTTAACTTTATAAACTTCTTGGGTAAATATGGGGAAATTATCATTAAAATCTGTAACAATAATTGTAATTGCAGCAGTGCCTGTTTGTATGGGACTTCCTCCATCAAATGCTGTTAAAATTAATTCATGTTTGGTTTGCTTCTCGCGGTCCAAAGCAGTATCTAATATAAGTTCTGGAAAAGTAGTGCCATCTGCATTCTTCTTTTTGCCTAACAAAAAATGTTGATTGACACCCAGTCTATAATTTTGCAAAGAATTAATACCAATATCCAAATCTTCAGCATTTTGCAAAATAAACTTAGCTCCTGGTGATGTATGTTCACTCAGTTCCAATTCAATCCTTTCCGAAATAAACTTTGGTTGATTGTCATTTATATCCTTTATGTCTATCCTAACACTGAAAACATTAAGGGGATTTTCTACCACCGCATCAACTGTTAAGAAACAATCTTCTGTGTCCCCACATAGTGCCTCTCTGTCTATCCTGTCTGCAACATTCAGATTTCCATTCTCCAAATCGACAGAAAAATATTTATCTGAAGCGAGATTATGAATACGTAGTTTTCTAGTTGAGATGTCTTTCATATTTATGCCTAGGTCTTTTGCTAGATTCCCTATAGCTGAGCCTGTTCTCGCTTCTTCAAAAATGGAATAATGAAGCTGACCTGAGACAATATGACAAAGCCAAGACATTAAGAAGGAACGTGTTACTTGCCATCCGATTCCTTTGCATCCTCTTGATTTATGGATATCCATACCAGAGTTGTTTTAGTATTGCCAGGTGAATCCTAAAGAAAATGTATTGCTTTGTTTATGATCCAGGAAAAAATAGAAAAAAAACCCTTTTCCTAAAGTGGCATTCTGCAGATACATCCACTGTAGGAGAGAATCTGAAATCCTTGGTATAAATCTGCATTGTTGTGTGTCATAGAAGTATCAGTGGATCTCCATTTTGAGATTCTTCTCCTTATTGGTGAACAGCGGCGCTTTGAGGCACAAATGAGGAACTACAGGATAGATATTTTCTTAACAAAATATTTAAATCTATAGTTCTGACTAAATGCATGGGGTATTTCCAAAAAATTACAAAAAAATAGTATACAGTAGCAAATAAAACCCATATGATGCATTATACTAACAATGTATAATTTTCCTTGGTGACAGTACTTATGATTATGATTACTTATGATAATTATGGTCATTTGAGTACTTATGATTATGACATTTTAATGAGCCGCTTTTACTACCGTAAAACTACAGCTAGACCAATCAATATCAGCATATGAAGAACTAGTCCTAGCTAAGTTTATAAGCAGATATAGTAAATACTCATCAAAATCCAAAGTAAGGTAAAACATACTTTGTTCATAGTTTATCCCAAAAGAGATCACTATCAAACCAGCATTCCTGTGATCCCTTAGCATTTGCACTCAAAGAACGAATGGGAAAATGATCATTCACTCTATTACTCCATAATGTTCCTGATGGAAGTCTGCATGGAGTTGCCAATTCAGGTGAATGAATTAAGGGCTTTCTATAGCACCTTATGCCACCATAGCCTTTCCCTTAATGTTTTAAGGAGGCCGCACACCTAAATACACTTTTCTATTTAGAAAGGGGTATTTGTGCCCTGAAATGTTTCCATGGTAGAAGCTCAGTATGCTGAAGTATTATGAAGTGTATTAAAAATATACAGGCTTAGCTGGCCCACAGATGCAGCACCCAGCAGAACTTTGATTGTTATCATTTATGAGTTTTTACTTTTGCTCTTAATATTTATTAAATTACATGAAGGAAGGTCCAGAGTCTCAAGTCATTGTGTCCAAGTCACAAGTGCTCCTAAAACCTGCAGTTTCCTCTCTCTCAATCCTAATAGAGGTAGCAAATACAATTTGTAGTAATCTGTAGTAAGCAGATATAGGCATAATGTTAAAGTGGGAGCTCACACCAGAATTTAAATAAAATTCTAGGGTTTGCCCCCTCAACATAGTAATTTAGGTTGAAAAGAGATACAAGTCCATCAAGTTCAACTCTGCTGCCGATCCAGTGAAAGTGATTTCCAATTCCGGAGTGTCTCAAAAAGGGGGGGGGAACCCTTACTCCAAAATGACAATCTGATTTCTCAATGGAAGTCCCTCCCCCAAAATAACACAAGACGGTTTTTAGGAAAAGAGAGACAAGAGATGGAAAAGTATCAATTAATTAATTCATTATTGTGCCACATTTATAGTCACTTCCATTGGGATGACTTTTTATCCAATTATATATATTCACTTTCATTCAAATATAGAAACATAGAAAGTGACGGCAGTAAGAGCCATTCGTCCCATCCAGTCTGCCCAACCTCTGAATACTTTCCTTACTCCCTAGGAAATGTAATGCTCCTGCTGGTGATCAGCAATGCATATCTCTCCTGGGGAGTTCCAAGGGAGAAACCAAAAATAATAAACAAAAATATATGATATTATTGTCACAAAATCAAAATGAAAACAAAATAAATAACAAATATTATAAGGCACCTACTGATGTCACCGTGACATCACTGGTATCTATAAGACATAAGGGATCCTCAAGAAGATCCCAAACTATATGTGAACAGTGCAAATAAGTTTGAAATAAGTTCAAAAAGTTGCCCAAAACCATTTAGCCCTATCGAGATACCTGGGAACTCTCTGGGTTTGACCCAGAGATTGTCGGGTGAAGTACCGCCACGTCCCGCAAGGGAAGGCTCCGAGTAGCCGGAGCTCAGAAGTTCCCAGGTATGCCTATCTACCAGTATTCATTATTATGAAATGGCTTAAGGTAAACATATTAAACACAATTCAATACAGGTAGTAAGGGTATGGTCCTCCAGAACTTTAACTTTGATTTGCTTATTGTTCAGCAGTGCCACCTTCTCTATAAAAGAAATCCTAAACGAAAATGGTTTTTGATTTCAAGTTTAGTATACAATCTGCAGAATCAATGGTAATATTCTCTATTACAAAGTTATCTGTTCTGTTATTCAGAGATTGATTACCTCAGACATTGAATACCTTAAAATTTATGGGAAACTGGAAATACAAACTGTGCAATTATAAGACGAGTAATTGCATATGACGGTTAAAACAAATCAACCTCCATTCTGGCCACACTGAATTCCAATATTAATATATTACTTACAAAATGTGAAAGGGGCTGTTAACTTTGTCAGCCTCCTTTTCTTTCTGTTGTTTATAAAATTATACTTCTTTTGGATCTATTAATGAATTCATAGAATGGTGTCCGTCTACACCCTTAATGTATAAAAAATAATTTAAAGTTGCAAATGAGAGCCTCATTAAAACCATATAAAAATTCCTATGTAATAATCTATACAATATTTTTGATTTAAGATTTACAACTCACCGAAACAAGACTATTAGAAGTAAATGCATCTTTCACGCTGTCGTTTCCAAGTCCTGAATCATCAGCATCGACAAGCTTATCTATACGGATATCTTGATTTGGTTTTACAAAAGTGAAGTCATTTTCAGTAGAATCGAAAGCTACACAAACATTGTATGAGTATGGAAGAGGCAACGTTCCATTACTATACTGGGAAAGCATCCTGGGATCGACTGGAGAATATAGATTTGTATTAAGCGACCCAAAGGTTGAAGAAGGTTTTGATTCTTTACATTTTGATATGATGACCATCATTACACATAAAATAAACAAAAAGGTAATCAGTGCTAGGGCAATCACGAGATACATTTGCAAATTAGATGGTGAATCTTCATCAGTGAGTTGATTGTTGAGTTTAGGAGCTGCCTGCTGAAAATTATCTGCAACAATGAAACTTAAGGTAACGGTTGCCGATAGAGAGGGCGATCCATTGTCCTTCACCAGAACCACCACCTTATGCCTCAATATATCCTTCTCTTGAAAGGCACGCAATGTCCTAATCTCACCTGTGTGTTCACTAATGCTGAAATAAAATGGTTCTGATACTTGTGTGAAATGATAAGAGAGCCAAGCATTATGTCCCGAGTCAGCGTCTACTGCAACCACTTTAGTTACTAAAGAACCTTGTTCTGATGAAAAATAGACCATCTCAAATACAGCTGGACCACCATTGTCTTGTGATGGATATAGAACTTTTGGCGCATTATCATTCTGATCCATAATATGGATAACCAATGTTGCATTGCTACTCAGAGATGGAGATCCACAGTCTTTTGCGGCTACTTCGATTATAAATTCCTTGTGTTGCTCATAATCAAATGACCGCTGAGCATAAAGAACTCCAGTTTCTATATTAATGGAAAGATAAGATGACACTGGAAGATCTTCTGTATTTGTGCTGGAAATTGAGTAAATGATTTTAGCATTATCTCCGCTATCAGTATCTGAAGCTTGTATGCTGTAAATTGATGATCCTGGTAAATTATTTTCTTGAACATAAGCATGATATGTTGATTTCATAAATACTGGTGGGTTGTCATTAACATCTGATATTTCCAATCTGATGGTTTTCTTAGTGGAGAGTGGAGGAGATCCTCTATCAGTTGCTAAAATTGAGATGTTATAACTTGATGCTTTCTCTCTGTCCAAAGCACTTGTTGTAACAATTCTATAATATCTATTGGATGATGAAATTAACTGGAAAGGTGCTTTGTCCATGATATGGCAGTCAACTTCTCCATTTGCACCTGAATCTTGATCATTGACTTCAATTAATGCTACCACTGCGCCAGGTGCTGAATCCTCAGGGATAGGGGTAGATAATGAAGTAACATATATTTCAGGAGAATTGTCATTTTCATCTGTTATTTCAATTAATACTTTAGACTGGGCCACAAGACCACCGCTGTCCTTTGCTTGGACTGATATTTCATAGTTTCTTGCTACTTCAAAGTCCAAATTCTTGATTATTTTAATTTCTCCATTTGTAGGGTGAATACTAAACATACTAGTATAAAGGGCATTTCCTGATGTTTTTCTAAATGAATAAGTAATGAGGGCATTAGATCCTTCATCTTGATCGGTTGCTGTTACATGAAGGACTGTAAAGTTGATTGGGGTATTTTCACCTATACTCACTTTATACACTTCTTCAGTAAATATAGGAAAATTATCATTTACGTCAGCAATGACAATCTTTATTAGTGCAGTACCAGATTTTACTGGGTTTCCTCCATCCAGGGCTGTTAGAATTAATTCATGAATATTTTGTGTCTCTCTGTCTAATGTTTTTTCTAAGACAAGTTCTGGAAATTTGCTGCCATCACTGCTGGTTTTTTCACTCAGTGAAAAATACCGATTATCACTGAGTTTGTATGTTTGTACAGAATTAATGCCAATATCTGCATCTTCTGCATTTTGTAAAATAAAATGAGTTCCGGGAGATGTTGACTCAACAATTTCTAATGCAAAAATGTCTTGGAAAAATATTGGAGGATTATCATTTATATCCTGAATTTCAATATTTACAGTAAAAACATTCAAGGGGTTTTCAACCACTGCATCAAATGTTAGGAAGCAGGTAGTTGCTCTCTCACACAGTGTCTCTCTATCTATCCTACTTTTGACATATAAATTTCCATTTCCTAAATTGACATAAAAATATTTCTCTGAAACACGTGAAACAAGACGAAGTCTTCTAAGTGACAGCTGCTTAATATCTAATCCTATATCTTCTGCAATATTTGCTATAACAGAGTCTTTTCTCATTTCTTCTGGAATTGAATAATGAAGCTGTCCAGACACTAAATCACAAAGACAACAAAATAAGAAGTAAAGTATTACTTGCCACATGAATCCTTTATATTTCTGTGTATCCTGTGTTTTTATCCCAGTCATTCTCTTAGTCCAATTTTCCAGGTATATCTTTTCCAAATAACAGAATTATTTGTAATCCAGTATATGGTAATATTTTAAATAAAATCCACTTCTCTCACTATGACAATACGATAAGCTTTGCTTTGCTGGTGGGAGAATCCAAAAATGGCTGTATTTCTTCATGTAGATCTGCAATGTGTGTGTGTGTGTGATGTTGGGAAAAATGGCAGTCGATCTTCAGTTCCATATTCTTCTCCTTATTGGTGAACAGCGGCGCTCAGAGGTATAATTGTGGAACTACGTGACTAACAAAAAATGTTTTCAACGTTTGTGTTTAAAATAATTACAACGATGCATAATGCATCTTCACATAGGTATTGCGTTGAAATTTCAAAAAATATGCCCCATTGCCCATGAAAAAATCGCAATGACAACTAATTAGTCACGCCTCTAACTCCTAAAACTAAAGTGTCAACCTTTATGTCTTGCAAAATACCTATGTTTAAGGGTTAACAAGGCATGAAGAAGAAAGCATATAGTTTTTTTTCTTAGGCAATGCCCTGGAATACAGGCCAGACCCCACCATTAAGTGGGGCATGAAGAGCATCCAAGCAGGGCATCTTCAAAGGATACCAGATGTCCTGTCCAGGCACCGGTATCACACAGGGGGCGCAGCACCTATTATCTTCAGAGGTATGATATGAGATATATGGTCGTTTCCATAACAGAATCATAACATGAAGATGTTCTGTGTGCTGGCAATGTGGCCTCCAAAAGGATATAAAACATAACAGGAGGAGTTTAAACAGGGCCTACAAAATAAAAATGGGTCACCTATTGGGTAGATAGGGGGTGTTTGGCACCTGTCCGCTTGTAATAGCATGGGCGTGCAACCACCTCAGTGTTATTATCGTACAAGGTACCACAATAACACAATATGATGTATTAAAATTTTAGGCAGGAGTTTGCTGCCAGGTTTTATGATCCACACGCTCCCTCCCCACGTGACACCAATGGGGGTCTCCTCAAGACAAAAGAAAGAAGATTCCTATAAGAATGGGAACCTGAAATTTAAAAAATAGCAATTTCCATTATTGAACATCTTTGAAGTGTCTGTGACACCCAGAGATTCCCACATATTATTTTAATTGTAAATGTAAGTTTTCTGTGTTTAAGACAGTTTTATATGTATTTTTATAAGTTCGATTTTACTGTTATTTTTGTAAGCACTGTGACCAATTTTGACAGATTAAATATAAATTAATCAGTTTTGCCTTTGCGCTCTAAATTTCAACTTAGCATTTGGGGATGGCCAGAGCTATCACGTTACCGTTTTTCTAATTTGCAAGTTTTACTTTTTTTTTTATCAATTTGGGTTTTTATAGAATTTAAGCAGTTAGGGGGATACTGAAGACTCTTTAGGCATTTTTAAAGACCATAAACAGAATTTTGTGGTGGCAGCGAATAATGGGGGTCATCGGGTGAACAGATTTGGGGTTTCAGGGACTAACAGGTAGCTATCTATGTTTTAAAATCACATATACGGCGGTTCACAGAAAGCTTTGTTAGGAGATCCGTCTGTTCCCTACTTTTAAGGGATTGTGCTGTATATGCCATAAAGTAGCCTTATTTTAGTATTGTACGATAGCGCCATTTTTAAAGGAAGAGAGCAAAACTTGCAGATATATCAAACCTACAGGAGCTTGCATCAGAGAAATGGTGGATGCCTAATCTTTTCAACTAAGTTTACAATGCATAGATTAACTTCATTATCACACGGTCACATGCTAGAGTATACATTTGATGAATACCTACATGTTGAGGATTAGGTTTTTCTTTATTATACAGTAATGTGGCTACTTTGAACATAATACTGTTATGTCTTAGAATTACTCACCTGGTGGTTTGGAGCTAAATTGTCTTGTGAACTTTCATTCCCAAATCCTGAATCATCAGCATCAATAAGATTGTCCACAGGGACCGTTTGGTTAGCTTTTAGGAATGTGAAGTCACTTTCAGTGGAATCCAAAGCCACACAGACATTGTATGAGTACGGAAGTGGCAACGTTCCATTACTATACTGGGAAAGCATCCTGGGATCAACTTGAGAATATAGATTTGTACTGAGTGACCCAAGAGTTGTGAGAGATTTTGATTCTTTACATTTTGAAATGATCACCAGCATAACACTTAAAATGAATAAAAAGGTAATCAGAGCTAGGGCAATCACTAGATACATTTGCAAATTAGATGATGAATCTTCATCAGTGAATTGATTAATGCTTTTAGGAGCCGCCTGCTGAAAATTATCTGCAACAATGAAACTTAAGGTAACGGTTGCAGACAGAGAGGGCGATCCATTGTCCTTCACCAGGACCACCACCTTATGTCTCAAGATATCCTTCTCTTGAAAGGCCCGTGATGTCCTTATCTCACCTGTTTGTTGACTAATGCTGAAGGGAAGAGGTTCTGACACATGTATGAAATGATAAGAGAGCCAAGCGTTGTGTCCCGAGTCAGCATCTACCGCAACCACCTTAGTTATTAAAGAACCTTGTCCTGAGGAAAAATGGACCATCTCAAAAAAAGCTGAACCATCATTATCTTGTGATGGATACAATATTTTTGGTGCATTATCATTCTGATCCATTATATGGATAACCAGTGTTGCATTACTACTCAAAGATGGAAATCCACAGTCTTTTGCGGCTACTTCGATTATAAATTCCTTGTGCTGCTCATAATCAAAGGATCGCTGAGCATAAAGAACTCCAGTTTCTATATTAATGGAAAGATAAGATGACACTGGGAGATCTTCTGTATTTGTGCTGGAAACTGAATAAATAATTTTAGCATTATCTCCGCTATCAGTATCTGAAGCTTGTATACTATAAATAGATGATCCTGGTAAATTATTTTCTTGAACATAGGCATGATATGTTGATTTGAGAAATACTGGTGGGTTGTCATTAACGTCTGATATATCCAATCTGATGGTTTTGTTAGTGGAGAGTGGAGGAGATCCTCTGTCGGTTGCCAAAACTGTGATGTTATAACTTGAGATTTTCTCTCTGTCCAAGGTATTTGTTGTAACAATTCTATAATATCGATTAGAGGAAATTAACTTAAATGGTGCTTTGTCAACGATATAGCATTCAACCTCTCCATTTTCACCCGAATCTTGATCATGGACCTCAATTAGCGCTATCATTGTGCCAGATGTTGAATCCTCAGGAATAGGTGTAGATAACGAGGTAATGGATATTTCAGGAGCATTATCATTTTCATCTGTTATTTCAATTATTACTTTAGACTGGGCCACAAGACCACCGCTGTCCTTTGCTTCTACGGATATTTCATAAATTCTTGCTACTTCATAGTCCAAATTTTGATTTGTTTTAATTTCTCCATTTGTAGGGTGAATGCTAAACATACTTGCATACAGGGGATTCTGTGATGTCTTTGTAAAAGCATATGTAATGTGTGCATTGGGTCCTTCATCTTTATCAGTTGCTGTTACTTGAATCAGTGTAAAGTTTATTGGGGTCTTTTCACTTATGCTTACTTTATATACATCTTGGGTGAATATAGGAAAATTATCATTTACATCAGCAATAATAACATTTATTAGCGCAGTGCCCGATTTCATTGGATTTCCTCCATCCAGAGCTGTTAAAATGAGTTCATGAAAATTCTGTGTTTCCCGGTCCAAGGGTTTCGCTAAGACAAGTTCTAGAAATGTACTGCCATCAGATCGAATCTTTTCATTCAGTGTAAAATACTGATTATCATTAAGTTTGTATGTCTGCACAGAATTTATCCCAATATCTGGATCTTCTGCATTTTGTAAAATAAAATGTGTTCCTAACAACTTGTTTCAAGCATTTCTAATGCAACAGTTTCATGAAAAAATCTTGGAGGATTATCATTTATATCCTCAATTTCAATGTTTACAGTAAAAACATTGAAAGGATTTTCGACCACTGCATCAAAGGTTAGGAAGCAGTTAGGCTCTGCACCACACAGGGTCTCTCTATCTATCCTGTCTTTGACATATAAGTTTCCATTTCCTAAATTGACATAGAAATATTTCTCTGAAACACGTGAAACTAAACGAAGTCTTCTAGATGAAAGCTGCTTAACATCTAATCCAAGATCTTTTGCAAGATTTGATATAAGAGAGTCTTTTCTCATTTCTTCATGAATTGAATATTGAAGCTGGCTAGAGACTGAATGACAAAGACACGAAAATAAGGAGAATATTACTTGCCATTTGATTCCTTTGAATTTCTGTGAATCCTGGTATCTCATTGCAGCCATTGTCATCATCCAAAATGTCCAAATGGTATTCTTGTTAGTGTAGAATTATTTGTAATCCAGTGTTTTGTTTGTGGGAGAATCCAAAAATGGCTATATTCCTTCTCGCAGATCTGCAGAGTGTGTAATCGTGAAAAAAAATACCAATGGATCTCCAGCTCCATATTCTTCTCCGTACTGGTGAACAGCGGCGCTCAGAGGTATAATTGTGGAACTACACGACTAATAAAATGTAATAATACACTAAGTAGAATATGTCATCATTGCAGTGTAATCTATGTTTTAAACATTGATGTATTATGTACTTTCCAATTGTTAATATATATTTTTTTATTATTATTATTCTCCAGCAGATTAATAGTAATTTATCCAGGCGACGATCTACTAATGACACAAGCTAAATTATTCAATTAATCATTAACAAAGGAAAACCTTGCACGTGTCCAACTTTTTGGGCAAAAAAATCTCTGTCACACATTTTTAGGCACTCAGAATATTTGATGTAATGGATGAGTCTATCATAGTGTTCTTCGGTGATACAAGTCGCAATATTATATATAAATACAACAGATAATGTGTTTATATATTGCATTTTGCTTAAAGACATTTTATAAACAGCAATCCCAGTTTTTGAATTAAAATTTTATGTCAAAAGTGAACAGAAATCATGACCCATAAACAAATAATCAGGGAAGCCGCAGTATAGAATAAGCCAAGTACAGTTTTTACGATGTGCAAAACTGTATAAAATGCTATGTTTTGGTCACAGATATTTTAAATATATGAAGCCATTTTAACTATTATACTACAAGGACCTAAAGATTTCAGTACTAAAATGAGTGGCTGCTATCTGCAATCTTTGTGATAACCATACCTGGGAACTTCTCGGCTCTGGCTACCCGGAGCCTTCCCTTGCGGGAAGGGGCCAGGTCTGCTCACTGATGTCAGCGGGCGGTCCCGCTGATGTTGGTGGGCGGTCCCGCTGACATCGGTGGGCGGTCCCGCTGACATCGGGGGAGTTACCGCTGACGGCAGTGGGAAACACCCCGATTTCATGTCAATTAATATTATCCTAACTAGATTAACAGTGCATAATTATATGGACCTCTTAGAAAGTTCAGTTGGTCAACACCAGTAAGAATTTCTAACTGCATAATGTGCATACTATTCTTGTACAATAAATAATTTCTATTCCATAAATTTAATCTATGTTTAGTTTTTTTTAAAATAACCAACCTTTATTTTCTCATTTGCCAAACCTAACATAACCTAACAAAGGCCCATATACAAGCCACATACTAAAAAGAAATGGAAAAACAAATGTGGCTTTACTTGCATGGCTTCATGCATGAAGCATTAGACATCAGTGCTGGCAATGAAATCCAAACCTCAATTTACAAAGAGCATCAAAGATAGGATCTCCTGCGTGCTATGCATCGCTGAAAAAACATGGAAGTAAGGACCCATGCAAAACTCTTCAGTTTAAACTAACAAGTACCCACTGAGCCCATGTTACCAGATAATCTACTTACAAATTATGTCACCCCAAAAAATATAGGAGGAAATTACCCTTGTAAAATGCACCATACATGCCCATAGGTAGTGTTGTTAACACTGGTGTTTTGCATTGGGGCCAGGGGTAGTCCCAAGATAGATGACAGAGTAAAAAGCAGTGTTCCAGAATCACTGACCTCTGCTACACGGCAAGTGCTGTTACTAAAAGTTTAAAGGAGTTAAACATTTCCACCTACTGCATTGACGATAGCGCCATTTTAAGCTCACAGGCAGCACAGGTTATGATGGCAGTGGAGTAGCTCAGGCTACAACAATTCATCTACAATTCTGCTACAGGATGGGGCACATGCATGTATTTTTGGCCAGTTAACAATTATGGAATAAATCCATTTTTTATGTCAAAAGAGATAGGAAACAATAACCATATGGTGTTTTGTTCAAATAAATATAGACCGGTGTCAGTTGACTATGTGGCTTATAATTTTCTGCAAGGAAGGTCATTCATTTTGCACATTGTCTTGTAAATGTTGTTATTACAAATCTCAAAGTTCCCATCATCTGGATGTTAAAATCTGAACCAATGAGGATAAAAAAAGGTTTGGGAGCCATGCCCTCCAAAATGTGTACTTAGAGTGCAATATAAGATATTCTTGGTTACTTAGTGTACCTATTTTGGCAATAATGCCTGTTGAAAGGGTCAAATACTGCAAAACTACCGGTTTGCAAGATAGCAGAGGACATTTGTATTCTGAACTTTTACTATTGAACTTTACTATTGGATATGAGACAGTTGATAAGTAAGCTATCTATGTTTTAAAAACACATATACGGCGATTTACAGAAAGCTTTGTTATGAGATCCGTCTGTTCCCTACTTTTAAGGGATTATACTGTATATTCCATAAAGTAGCCTTATTTTAGTATTGTACGATAGCGCCATTTTTAAAGGAAGAGAGCAAAACTTGCAGATATATCAAACCTACAGGAGCTTACATCAGAGAAATGGTGGATGCCTAATCTTTTCAACTAAGTTTACAATGCATAGATTAACTTCATTATCACACAGTCACATGCTAGAATATACATTTGATGAATACCTACATAAAACTGGTTGAGGATTAGGTTTTTCTTTATTATACAGTAATGTGGCTACTTTGAACATAATACTGTTATGCCTTGGAATTACTCACCTGGTGGTTTGGAGCTAAATTGTCTTGTGAACTTTCATTCCCAAATCCTGAATCATCAGCATCAATAAGATTGTCCACAGGGACCGTTTGGTTAGCTTTTAGGAATGTGAAGTCACTTTCAGTGGAATCCAAAGCCACACAGACATTGTATGAGTACGGAAGTGGCAACGTTCCATTACTATACTGGGAAAGCATCCTGGGATCAACTTGAGAATATAGATTTGTACCGAGTGACCCAAGAGTTGTAAGGGATTTTGATTCTTTACATTTCGAAATAATCACCAACATAACACTTAAAATGAATAAAAAAGTTATCAGTGCTAGGGCAATCACTAAGTACATTTGCAAATTAGATGATGAATCTTCATCAGTGAATTGATTAATGCTTTTAGGAGCCGCCTGCTGAAAATTATCTGCAACAATGAAACTTAAGGTAACGGTTGCAGACAGAGAGGGTAATCCATTGTCCTTCACCAGGACCACCACCTTATGTCTCAAGATATCCTTCTCTTGAAAGGCCCGTGATGTCCTTATCTCACCTGTTTGTTGACTAATGCTGAAGGGAAGAGGTTCTGACACATGTATGAAATGATAAGAGAGCCAAGCGTTGTGTCCCGAGTCAGCATCTACCGCAACCACCTTAGTTATTAAAGAACCTTGTCCTGAGGAAAAATGGACCATCTCAAAAAAAGCTGAACCATCATTATCTTGTGATGGATACAATATTTTTGGTGCATTATCATTCTGATCTATAATATGGATAACCAATGTTGCATTACTACTCAAAGATGGAAATCCACAGTCTTTTGCGGCTATTTCGATTATAAATTCTTTGTGCTGCTCATAATCAAAGGATCGCTGAGCATAAAGAACTCCAGTTTCTATATTAATGGAAAGATAAGATGACACTGGGAGATCTTCTGTATTTGTGCTGGTAACAGAATAAATAATTTTAGCATTATCTCCGCTATCAGTATCTGAAGCTTGTATACTATAAATAGATGATCCTGGTAAATTATTTTCTTGAACATAGGCATGATATGTTGATTTGAGAAATACTGGTGGGTTGTCATTAACGTCTGATATATCCAATCTGATGGTTTTGTTAGTGGAGAGTGGAGGAGATCCTCTGTCGGTTGCCAAAACTGTGATGTTATAACTTGAGATTTTCTCTCTGTCCAAGGTATTTGTTGTAACAATTCTATAATATCGATTAGAGGAAATTAACTTAAATGGTGCTTTGTCAACGATATAGCATTCAACCTCTCCATTTTCACCCGAATCTTGATCATGGACCTCAATTAGCGCTATCATTGTGCCAGATGTTGAATCCTCAGGAATAGGTGTAGATAACGAGGTAATGGATATTTCAGGAGCATTATCATTTTCATCTGTTATTTCAATTAATACTTTAGACTGGGCCACAAGACCACCGCTGTCTTTTGCTTCTACTGATATTTCATAAATTCTTGCTACTTCATAGTCCAAATCTTGATTTGTTTTAATTTCTCCATTTGTAGGGTGAATGGTAAACATACTGGAATAAAGGGGATTTTCTGATGTAAAAGCATATGTAATATGTGCATTGGATCCTTCATCTTTATCAGTTGCTGTTACTTGAATCAGTGTAAAGTTTATTGGGGTCTTTTCACTTATGCTTACTTTATAAACATCTTGGGTAAATATGGGAAAATTATCATTTACATCAGCAATAATAACATTTATTAGTGCAGTGCCCGATTTCATTGGATTTCCTCCATCCAGAGCTGTTAAAATTAGTTCATGAAAATTCTGTGTTTCGCGGTCCAAAGGTTTCTCTAAGACAAGTTCTAGAAATGTACTGCCATCAGATCGAATCTTTTCATTCAGTGTAAAATACTGATTATCATTGAGTTTGTATGTCTGTACAGAATTAATGCCAATATCTGGATCTTTTGCATTTTGTAAAATAAAATGTGTTCCTAATGAACTTGTTTCAAGCATTTCTAATGCAACAGTTTCATGAAAAAATCTTGGAGGATTATCATTTATATCCTCAATTTCAATGTTTACAGTATACACATTGAAAGGATTTTCGACCACTGCATCAAAGGTTAGGAAGCAGTTAGGCTCTGCACCACACAGCGTCTCTCTATCTATCCTGTCTTTGACATATAAGTTTCCATTTCCTAAATTGACATAGAAATATTTCTCTGAAACACGTGAAACAATACGAAGTCTTCTAGATGAAAGCTGCTTAATATCTAATCCAAGGTCTTTTGCAAGATTTGATATAAGAGAGTCTTTTCTCATTTCTTCACGAATTGAATATTGAAGCTGGCTAGAGACTGAATGACAAAGACAGGAAAATAAGGAGAATATTACTTGCCATTTGATTCCTTTGAATTTCTGTGAATCCTGGTATTTCATTGCAGCCATTTTCATCATCCAAAATGTCCAAATGGTATTCTTGTTAGTGTAGAATTATTTGTAATCCAGTGTTTTGTTTGTGGGAGAATCCAAAAATGGCTATATTCCTTCTCGCAGATCTGCAGAGTGTGTAATGGTGAAAAAAAATACCAATGGACCTCCAGCTCCATATTCTTCTCGTTATTGGTGAACAGCGGCGCTCAGAGGTATAAATGTGGAACTACATGACTAATAAAATATAATAGTACACTAGTAGAATATGTCATCATTGCAGTGTAATCTATGCTTTAAACATTGATGTATTATGTATTTTCCAATTGTTAATAATTTTTTTTTGTAGTATTCTCCAGCAGAATAAAAGTAATTAATACAGGCACCAATCTACTAATGAGACAAGCTAAATGATTCAATTAATCATTAACAAAGGAAAACCTTGCACGTGTCCAACTTTTTGGGCAAAACAATCTCTGTCACACATTTTTAGGCACTCAGAATATTTGATGTAATGGATGAGTCTATCATAGTGTTATTCAGTGCTAAAAGTCACAATATTATATATAAAAACAACAGAAAATGTGTTTATATATTACATTGTGCTTAAAGACATTTTATAAACAGCAATCCCAGTTTTTTAATGAAAATTGTATGTCAAAAGTGAACACAAATCATGACCCATAAACAAATAATCAGCGAAGCTATAGTATAGAATAAGCTAAGTACAGTTTTTACTATGTGCAAGACTGTATAAAATGTTTTGGTCACAGATATTTTAAATATATGAAACCATTTTAACTATTATACTACAAGGACCTAATGATTTTAGTACTAAAATGAGTGGCTGCTATCTGCAATCTTTGTGATAACCATACCTGGGAACTTCTCGGCTCCGGCTACCCGAAGCCTTCCCTTGCGGGACGCGTCCAGGATTGCACAGGTCCCGCTGACATTGGTGGGCAGTCCCGCTGACATTGGTGGGCGATCCCGCTGATGTTGGGGGCGGTCCCGCTGATGTCGGGGGCGGTCCCGCTGATGTCGGGGGCGGTCCCGCTGATGTCAGGGGCGTTCCTGCTGACGGCAGCGGGAAACACCCCCATTCAAGGAAAAAATGTGGGCGGGGAACGGGTCGTGTCAAGACCCGCTCCCGGACCGGAGGATTCGGGTATTGACCCGGAGAACCAGAGGAGCAGCGCCGGAGAGTTCCCAGGTATGGTGATAACCACATAAGGGGTTTACATGAGTAACTACATGGTCTGTAAATTTAGAATAACCTCTTTTGTGTAACTTAACATCAGATTTTTAAGACACTTTTAAAGCAAAATGATTAGAATTAGCAAACCTAACATGGGCAACAGTGACCGACGGGTAAGATTCCCAATGCTAATCTGTACTATATTGAGACAAAAGCCCATATACCACATACTAGAAAGAAATGGAAAAACAAATGTGGCTTTACTTTCGGCAATGGTTTCATGCATGGAGCATTAGACATCAGTGCTGGCTTGTAGTGCTCAACGAAATCCAAACCTCAATTTGCAAAGAGCATCAAAGATAGGATCTCCTGCGTGCTTTGCATAGCTGAAAAAACATGGAAGTAAGGACCCATGCAAAACTCTTTAATTTAAACTAACAAGTACCTACTGAGCCCATGTTACCAGATAACCTACTTACAAATTATGTCACCCCAAAAAAATATAGGAGGAAATTACCCTTGTAAAATGCACCATACATGCCCATAGGTAATGTTGTTAACACTGGTGTTTTGCTTTGGGACCAGGTGTAGTCCCAAGATAGATGACAGCGTAACGAGCAGTGTTGCAGTATCACTGACCTCTGCTACACGGGAGGTGCTGTTACTAAACGTTTGAAGGAGTTATTCTCGTCCCATGAATGTTTAAATTCACTTACTGAATTAGCCTCTACCATTTTGATACCCTAGTAAAATTTCATTACATTACATCCAACCTTCAGCTTAGTTTTAGATTTGACCTCTTGTTCTAACATTTCTCCTCCGACAAAATAAACTTCCCTCCTGAATTTTGTTAAACCCCTATTTAAAAGTTTTTATTGCATCTCTCCTCTCTTTTATTATTTCCAGGCTATACTTATTGAGCTCCCTTAGTCTTTTATGATAATTTTTATTCTGCAAACCATTCAGCATTTCTTTCCAAAATGTCAATATCTGTCTGCAGATTGGGTCTCCAGAACTGTACACATTTTTTTATTGAAGCCCTGACATCAGTGGCTCCACAGTGGAAAAAAATAAAAAGTGACAACTCCAACGCCAAGGTGCCATAAGGCCGCGGTGGACACCAGGTCCCCTTCTTATTTTTCTTTTTGCCTCCTGTCACCTAACCACTGCCTTATCCATTCAACTATTTTCAAAACCAAACAGTGCTACTTATTTATCTGTGTGGCTTACTCACTTTGTACATTGCCTTTAACAGTACATTAATACAAATCCCAACTGACCCAACATCTGTGTGTTGAAAACTTCTTCGGCACCATGCCTATGCAATGTGCACATGCAGGGTGACAGTTATGATGCTCTCGCTTGCGTACGTGTCTTCACTCAGGACACATGAGTACAAAGCAGGGACTGTGCGAGAAGGGGTCTGAATTCAGAAATGTCCCGCAGGAAACACGGGACACTTCCTAGTGGACACAATATGACTTAACATCTCCTGTACAGAACATACAGTATATATTGTCTTATTTAAATTCTGCCCCATGGTGCCCTCATTTACATAAAGTAAAATATGCAGAATTATATAAAAAAAAATCACATGGCGCATAATCTACAGGATGTTTCATCAGATAACCTACAGGATGTTTCATTCTAATGATAATTTTGAAAGGCCATAATCATTTGCTGACAATATTTTAAAAATACTAACCTGCACAAAACAAGTTATTTTTGTTTACAAGATTGCTGTCATTAGTTTGGATGGTATGTTTTATTAAACACTACTGTACTACTGAAATGATCTCGGAAGAATTTTATATTTTGGAATTACTCACCTTATGGTTTGCAACTAAATTGTCTTTTACAATTTCATTTCCGAGTCCTGAATCATCAGCATCAATAAGGTTGTCCACAGGAACATTTTGACTCGGCTTTAAGAAAGTAAAGTCACTTTCAGAGGAATCCAAAGCAACACAAACATTGTATGAGTACGGCAGAGGCAAAGTTCCATTACTATACTGAGAAAGAATCCTGGGATCAACTGGAGAATAAAGATTTGTACTGAGTGACCCAAGGGCTGTGGAAGCTTTTGTTTCTTTACATTTCGAAATGATTACCAACATAACACTTAAAATGAACAAAAAGGTAATCAGTGCTAGGGCAATCACTAGATACATTTGCAAATTAGATGGTGAATCTTCATCAGTGAGTTGATTATTGAGTTTAGGAGATGCCTGCTGAAAATTATCTGCAACAATGAAACTTAAGGTAACGGTTGCAGACAGAGAGGGCAATCCATTGTCCTTCACCAGAACCACCACCTTATGTCTCAAGATATCCTTCTCTTGAAAGGCCCTTGATATCCTGATCTCACCTGTTTGTTGACTAATGCTGAAGGGAAGTGGTTCTGACACATGTATGAAATGATAAGAGAGCCAAGCATTATGTCCCGAGTCAGCATCTACTGCAACCACCTTAGATATTAAGGAACCCTGTTCTGAGGAAAAAGGGACCAACTCAAAAAAAGCTAAACCACCATTATCTGGTGATGGATACAGTATTTGTGGTGCATTATCATTCTGATCCATAATATGGATAATCAATGTTGCATTGCTACTCAGAGATGGAGATCCACAGTCTTTTGCTGCTACTTGGATTACAAATTCCTTGTGCTGCTCATAATCAAATGATCGCTGAGCATAGAGAACTCCAGTCTCTATATTAATGGAAAGAAAAGAAGATACTGGGGAATCTTCTGTATTCAAACTGGAAATTGAATAAATAACTTTAGCATTGATTCCAATGTCAGTATCTGAAGCTTGTATGCTGTAAATTGATGCTCCTGGTAAATTATTTTCTTGAACATAGGCAAGAAATGTTGATTTCATAAATACTGGTGGGTTGTCATTAACATCTGATATTTCCAATCTGATGGTTTTCTTAGTGGAGAGTGGAGGAGATCCTCTGTCGGTTGCTAAAATTGAGATGTTATAACTTGATTCTTTCTCTCTGTCCAAACCACTTGTTGTGACAATTCTATAATATCTATTAGATGACGAAATTAACTGGAAAGGTGCTTTGTCAATGATATGACAGTCAACTTCTCCATTTGCACCTGAATCTTGATCATGGACTTCAATTAGGGCAATCACCGTGCCAGCTGCTGAATCCTCAGGAATAGGGGTAGATAATGAGGTAACATATATTTCAGGAGCATTGTCATTTTCATCTGTTATTTCAATCAATACTTTAGACTGGGCCACAAGACCACCGCTGTCCTTTGCTTCTACTGAAATTTCATACACTCTTGCTGCTTCAAAGTCCACATTTTCATTAGTTTTAATTTCTCCATTTGTAGGGTGAATGTGAAACATGCTGGTATAATAGGCATTTTCTGATGTTTTAGCAAATGAATATGTGATCAGAGCATTGGATCCTTCATCTTGATCAGTTGCTTTTACGTGAAGGACTGTAAAGTTGATTGGGGTGTTTTCGCTTATGCTTACTTTATATACATCTTGAGCAAATATGGGGAAAT
>VKOC01048867.1:0-19011 GCA_009364415.1 Spea multiplicata
TTTTATAGAGTTAAAATGGGGTGCCTCAAGCAGAGGTTGCGGGAAATAAAGAAATCAGAATTGTGTATGTGTGTGGACTTCACTGCTATCAACCCAGTGATAACTAAATGGATCACCGAAGTCCTGTCTCTCTAGAGGACCCGAGCAATGCCTCCTGTATCCTAGGGCTTTTTAAAATTATTTAGGAAGGGCAATTCCTCACCAAACTTGTGCATTCCTATTCAATTTTTAAATTTTTACTAAATTTGCCAATTTATGTAATTTGTATAAAATCAAGGAGGACCCCAACAAAACAAATGAATGGGAGTTCCAAGTTTTAACTTGGGATGGAGCTCTCTCATGCTCTATCTCACACTCTTCCATGCTCTCATGCGATCTCTCTCACTCTCTCAATGTCTCCCTACTTTCTCCGTCGACTGCTTCCCTGTCCCTGTCTCCTTCCCCATAACTCTGCTTCTTCTCTTGCCCCCTCTTCTCCAAGAGACCAGAATAATGCAGACAGAATCTCGACATAAAACAGAAGTGGGCCAAAAGGCCTGATTCACATAGAAGTGAAAGAAGAAAAAACACATGTGGAGTAGTAGATGAAGACAGAAGAAGAAAATGAGGCAAGAGGAGGAGACATTGAGAGAGTGAGAGTGTCAGTAAAAGTGACTGAGAGTGTGAGGGCACGTGAGTTAGAGTGAGTGAGATAGTGAGGGTGTGAAAGGGCATGAGTATGAGAGCGTTAGAATGTGGGTGTTTTTTACATTTTAAAATGTGGGGGGCATAGGGGGAGCAAATATAGGATTTGCCCCAGGTGCCAACTACTCTAGGTATGACCCTGTTCCTCAATTTTAATGAATTAAGAAGTTTAATAGAAATTGAACTGGTTAGATTCCAAGTGTTAGCTGATGGCGCATACAAAGCAACAAGGATATAATGACAAATGCAATTAATACATTGAATGTCATGCAAATTTATAGTCTTAGATTTCACTCCTGATTAATATATAACTGAAAGCCAAAAAGAACATCTACCTTTTTCACTTCCTGATTAAATTACAAGAAAGGCATTCTATTGAACGGTTTGCACATAGATTCCATTGTTCCCTAAATCCTGTTGTTTTTACGCTATTAATTGGCTTATTTTGCTGGCACTCAAATGGCCATTGAATCTAGTGTTTTAGAATGAAAAATCAAATACCTGGAGGAAAGGTAACTGGAATCTAAATTTGAATTGACTGAATTATCTTTTGTGGGTTTGTTGTTTCAGTGTGTTTCGAATAGTGTGTTTGCCGGGACACTGAGCAGTTGAAAACATGTTTTAGCCAGTTCATGTAACTATCACTTTATGCTGATTGGAGGTTTGCTTTTGACTTTATGCCAAATTGTATAATCTGCCTAGACACCTATGCTAGTCTATACGATGGATACTGGATGTGGGAGCTCCCCTTTCCGGAGCAGAGCTTAAACCCATAGCTACTTGTATTTAGATTGTTGAATTACTGAATGCACAAACCTGACTGGGGTGTTGTATGTACTGATGGGGCCGCGATCACAACTGCATTTGTCAGTTTTTACCTTAGCCAAAAAATTATATATAGCAAAAGACTCAATAGATACCTGCTTTGCTTTACTTCATGTAAACCACCCAGTTTCCAAAGAAGAGATAACTTACCTAAGGGGAATTTTAACAAACTAGTGATTTTTGTTTTGGTGGATGAGATCCAACCACTCCATTTTGACCACCCCTTTTAAAAAGTGAGTCCTCCATGTTGGAGCTGTGCGAACATTCACTCTCTGTTGGCTGAATTCTGGATAGTGCTGAAATAGAGCAAATAAGGTCCATATCAGACAGAAGAGGTGCTTGGTTTGTAGGGACTCTAAGTAAAAGTTTTAGGGGGGTTATTAAAATAGTTAAACTAAGGAACACAAACATTGTTTGGTTAAAATAAAAACATACATTGCAGTGATATTGTGATCTCTGTGATAAGACCCATAAACTGTAAGGGCTAAGCAGCTGATTATATGTCACAGTCGTCTCTGGTGCCCGAGGATGCATATGCAATGCTTATTGTACAAGCAGTGAGCCTACTAGTTGGACAGTTCTCTACACCAGCAGGTGATGCTCCAGTCTTGAGGAAGCTTTGATGGAGAGTTGTGTGCCAGTGGTTGCACAGACCTCTCCCGCCAGATTATGGTGGTTCTTAAAAAGGCAGAAGGCACAGCGCCTACTGCCACCATATCCCCTTTTTATATTAATATGTATTATAATAAATATAAATAATCAAATACTATATTGGCTTCCCTTAGTTAAGGGCCGCTAATGTAGGCCTGGGCCTGGGACAGCTTTTTCTTTAGCCCAACATTAAAGACAGTCTTGCTCTGGTCTTTTGTGCAATCTAATTAATGGTTTGGAGAAATATCATTTTGAAATCCAATAGTCTGTGTAGACCTTAGTGCAGGTGCTTTGGTATTTTTTTCTTTACATGAGATAAAAGTCACTACATCGTGTGGCATCTTTTGCAAAGTCACATAACATTAAAATTGATCGAGAATGCAGATAGATACAGATGGAATTGGCAAGATTGGGTTTGACATTTCCATTATATTTGTTTGACCAACATATTGGAGGACACGTGGATGTTCGAAAAGATATATAGCATTCCTGAACTACATCAGTGATTACATTTATAACAGGTGATCCCCTAGGCCAGCATCTCCAGCTGTAGCCACCAATAAGACATCACATAAGACAGCACTCCAGGACATGTGGCACTGGTGCACAGAGTGCTATAGAGACTGTACTGGCTAGGTGCAAGGATTTTTGCCACCCTAGGCAAAACATAATTTTGCCGCCCCCTGGCTCCACCTGCACACGCCCCTCTCCTTTTGTCAAACCCACTTATACCCCACCTCTTTTAATGCTTGTTATGCTGGGCCGCCCCAACCAAGTCTCAGCAGACAGCAGCTCAGCATGAGCCTCTCCCCTCCCTCCTCGAACCAACATCTATGCGCAGGGCAGGAGCGTAATTACAATAGGGGTGACGCGCAAGCGTGCCACACAAGCGCGCTGCGGCGCTCCCATAAGGTCCTCCTAACTGGCTGACTCGCTCCCACTGCTCCCCATAGGGATTGCCCTAGGCAGGCGCCTACTTTGCCTATAGGTGACACCCGCCCTGGGTGTAGCTCTCCATAGTTTAAATGGGTCGGGGACCAGCGATCTCTCTTGTAACTGGACAATTAAAATATGATTGATTTTCTGTACATGCGTATTTTAATATGGAGTACAATCATCTAAACCGAATGTTTCAAAGTGTGTGCTGACATTGTTTAATAGAATTTGAATTGGTCAGTTTCCAAATACTAGCTGACAGATCATATTAAGCCACAAGAATATTGACAAATGCAATTAATACGTTTAATGTCTTAGATTCGACTCCTGATTAATATATAACTGAGAGCCAAAAACAACATCTATCTTTTTTTACTTCCTGAGTAAATTACAGGAAAGGCATTCTTTTGAAATATTTGCACATAGATTCAATTGTTCCCTGAGAGCTGTTCTTTACGCTACTAAATTGGCTAATTTAGCTGGCACTCAAAGGGCCAATGGATCTAGTCCTTCCGAATTAAAATATTAAATACACTGGAGGAAAGGTACCTATAACCAAAATTTAAATTGATTGAATTATCTTGTGGGTTTGTTGTTCCAGTGTGTTTGGAAAGGGTACTTTACGTTCTTTCTCTACAGTGCATGGAAGAAATATTGAAATGTAGGACTGGAGAGCCTCTGGTTTGAGTAATTAGCGGATGAGTTCTTTTTGAGCAGCAAAGCAGCCCTATTTTTGGTAAATATACTAGAATATGTTGCTGCATGTGATGTGTATTTTTAAATCTGTTTATTCCTCCTTTCTCTAATGATTTTCATACCTCTTGTTGTGTTAATACTTGCTATAGAACAAACATTAAAGTTATTTTATCTGAAAAGGCACTACCGTATAACAAGTAGTATGTAACATAACAAATTGACTTACAGAAACAACAGGTGAGGAGGGTCCTGCTCAGACGAGCTTACAATCTATGTAACAATTCCACGGTGGATGTTAAGGGAAACTCCACTTTAATGCATATGATAGCTGAGAGGTACCTTATTTCCTTTCTGGAATTTTCAGACAATGGAGAATATGGGCAGCCTTAGGTTCTACCCATGGTAGGTCTTTTTAAAGAATACATATTAAAGTACTCACTCTAGATGTTTTCACATGCATTATTCTATGATGAGGCTGTCAGAATGAACAAACTATCCCCTGAATAGTTACAGATGACAGATGATTTATAGAAGAAGACATTGAGGGAACAAAGGTAATTATACCACTATGGACAATTGTTACCCTATAATACTTTTTTTGTAATTATTGATTACACTGTGAATGTTAGGATGCTGGTGACAGAGATTGTGTTGATATAATGTGTTTCTACATCTAGAACTAAAAGGTCTAAACATAGCCTCATAGCAGCTAGAAGAGCCTGCTTATGGCTTTCTCAAATTACTTTGTATATCTCTGAATGTACACTTCTTGTATAGAAAACAACTACCTCAGACTTTGCTCAACTACACATTGAGATTTAGTTTCTTTGCTGAAAAACTGCCAGTTACTTTTTTTTTAGAGTACACATGACAATTGTAATGTGTCCGAATAATACAGGTGTTACGGTCAGGTAGACGAGGGATCCAACAATGCAGGTAAGCACAGCTAAAGAAAGTCCAGAACACAGTCCGAGGTCGAGGGCAACAGCAGGCAGCAAGGTCAAAAACAATCCGAGGTCAGGGCAGGTAGATCAGGTGCAAAACGGTAAACAGGTCCGGGTTCGTAGGCAGGCAGAGAAGAATCGTGGTCGTTTAAACAGGCAAGAGGTCGGTACACAAGGCAGAGATCAAGTAGAACAAGAAATATAGCACACCCAACGCTAGAGAACGTTTAGAACGGGCAAAGACAAGGCAAACAAATGAGGCTTAAATAGAAAAAGGAAACACTCACGTCATCAGCCGCGCCGTAGAGCGTGTCGCGCCCTAAATTGAAATCAGGTGCGTTTGCTGGTCCCACCGCCTGGAGTATGAGCGGGTGCACGCGCCCGAAAAGGCAGGACCGGAGGTGGAGACGCCGACGTCGGGGGACCCAGCGTGTGCGGCCGAGGTAAGTGCCGCAGCGGCGCGCGTAACCCGTCGGCAACCCGCGTGTGGGATGGAGGTGGGGTTGCCGGCGCCCGGCAAGCCGGCGTGAGCAGCCGGAGAGCGAACCATGGCGCCTGCGCGTAACAACAGGGAAATTTATTAATTTTGTTGAGTTGAAAGTTCAGTCAGATATTCCTGTCTGAGTAACTATCTGTGATTATATTTCGTACTTTGTTTTGGCGAATAACAAAATTATCTACTTTTTTATGAGTGTACTAAAACATTTCTAAATATTTATGCAATATGTAATATCACATCAATGAGAGTTGAAATTCATGCATATTGCATTGCAACTTCTGCAAACCGCAAACTACAACATTTGGTATTCTAAAATGTTGGCAAAATGAGTCATGTCGTGCTGTGTGCACAATTTGTCAAGAACTGTGGCCTTGAAGTAAGCTAATAGCAATGGGGTTGAATCAATGATCCACATCTGTTCTTGACATTTTAGGCACATTTACCTAGCAGCCAGCAGCTTATCAGACATGCCACCTAAAATGAAGAAGCTAAAAGGAGCCTTTATTCTTCTAAGCGCACTACTAAAAGAGATAACTGTGTGATATGTTTAAAGATTATCCCACATATTATTAATTTGAGATATATCTCACCTGGATGACTGTTTTACTTATCTTATCATTTTGTGTGTGGTGCATTGATATGAGCTTTGCGCTTTTGGGCAAAAAAAATCACTGAACGCTATATTTTTGTTTATTTGGATTTTTAATTAATAAAAAGAACAAGGCATTTTCCAAAAATGTATTGCAGACCTAATGAATTGTCAGGGTGTTATGTTTTAGATTTTAGCATCTGATGAAGTGTCTACAAAAGACAGAAAGACCCTTACAAAATCAGAGTGACTTTACATAACTTTACTGTATGCAAAAATAAAGACTGGATACATAAACCGCTCTGTTCAAGTTTTAATATCCATGTCAAATACCTTACTGAAATCTAGATAGGTTATATCTACTCCTTATCCCCTATGCTTAAGGTGCCTAATGGATACATTTGTTTTGCACATGTTTTCAAAATATCCCTAAATAAACTAGTGGAGTTTCTCATAATGCACACATGATCCTAAAACTGGGAGATACACATATATAAAAAGGAGATATGTTTTCTCATTAAATATATATATATATTTATTTTTTTGTGGCAAAGCTGTTTAATGACTCATTGGAAATCTTACCAGCCAGATACTGGTATTTTGGCTATTTTATTTTTTTCACTATGTCTACCTTTATATGTGATTTAATCAAAGTGTCCATTTGTCTCAGGGTTTTAGGGTGAAGTGGCATATTCTCAGGGTCACACAGTCTGGAACAGACGCCTTCCCATTCCTACACTGCTTTGATCGTATATAACACTTGGTCATTTTGCTACTAGGACTGGAGAGACTGTGGTGTGAGTGATTAGCAAATGAGTTATTTTTGAGCAGCAAAGCAGCCTGATCACTCAGTCGGGTCATCTAACCACAATTTCGGTAGAAAATGCTAGAATATGTTGCTGCATGTAATGTGTGTTTTTAAATCTTATATTACCTCCTCAGTTTATATAATGCTTTTTATACTTCTTCTTGTGTTATTACTTGATATAGAAGAAAACCTTAAAGATGCAGAAGATAGATGCGGAAGCAGGACACATCCACAAAATTTACTGCACTTAAATGTCACATTAATAACCATTTTATACAAACCTATATCAAGTTCGACCTTGATTCTCGGGGTTTTTGCCTAAATCTCAGATTGAAGGGGCATATTCTCAGGGTCACATTCCTACACCGCTTTGATCATATATAACACTTGGTCATTTTGCTATCAGATATGGTTGAGTGCAGGTGGCTTAATTAAGGGTCTACATACATAATGACAAGTCAATTCTTCCATGATGGCAGGTATTACAGCGAATTAATTAAAACATTCCACAAACCACTATATACACCGGCTATGAAAGGGTTAATGTTTCAAGAATCGCATTTATTAATTTGTCAACTTTCTTACACCAACTACGTGAACATTATACAAACATACAATCTCACCATATCAGAAATTGTGACTTAAATGTGAAATTAACTATTCATTTTATGGCTTTACATAGAATCCATAAGACAACAGTGGTGTTTTATTGTTTACCAGTGTAGCAACAAAAATCATCTTTCATATACATATCCCTTTCTTTGACTACTCAATCAATATTAACCTTTCCACAAAAAACACTGGCAATCGAAAGTCTCAGTTCTTAATTTGATATGTGCTAAGAATAATTAGCCAGAATTGATTTAAATATGTTGCTCTTTCAATAAGGGTCAAATCAGAGCCAGTTTGATTTCCAAAACTAAATCGCCCCTTTTAAAGGGACTCGAAGGAGATATTAGGAGGCAGACCTCTTTCTAGAAGGTATCTTTACAGAAAGTAGAATAGAATGTACACTACTTCTACTAGGTAATCATTGTATAGTAAACCACTACCTTAGGTTTTGCTGAACTGCACATTGAGATTTAATTTATTTTCTGTAAAATTGCCAATCACTTAATTTGTGGAGTCACTTTGTAATCTTAGATATATCTATATCCTTTTTCCACTGGAAACAGCATCGTCATATTCAAAAGCAGGGTTATTATACATCTTTTCTTTGTCATCAGTAACATTACTTTCCCCATATATTGTCTTTTCAATAGGTGGCCATTCAGGATCCTCATCTAGGATAGCCCGTGTTATTTTGTAATTGCTGCTAGGTTTCATTCTGAAAAGTTTCTTCAAAGCTATCCATAATGCTCTGTTATTTAGTATAAAATCCTAAAGAAAAAAACAAAACAAAACAGAAAGCAATTTAGACATGGTTCGGCCTATCTAATCTACACATTTTTGAACATGCTATAAAACGTCAAGTTGCATTTAGTCCCTGACCCTATCATATAACTGGCCCATGTATGATTTACAATGCTTAAATTATTTCATACAATCTGAGTGTACATAACCTCAAGTAATATTGCATGACACTACATTGAAGTATTAAACCTCATACATTGAGTAAATCATTATTAATATGATTGTCTTTAAAATAAAACATTTTACGTAGAATAAAGGGACAAAATGTTCCGTATTTTAACTCTGCAGAGTATGGTGGGAGTTGGACCTCTTGATGAAGAACTTCAAATGACACTCACCTCAACCACAAATGAGACGACGAGACATATAACCAGCATGACCAGCATGTGAATCCTCCAACTTGTGGGGGTACAGACCAGCTAGAAAATAAATATATTTACTGCAACCACACCTTGGGTTTTGTGGTAAAGGTATAATATTAAGACAACATTTACTCTCTCTCTTTCTAGGCACACACTGGAAATATACATATATATTTAGACTTGTGCACATGGACCAAAAACGATTCTGACAAAATGTTCCTTTAATTTTTTGGAACATTATTTTTCAGACAACTAATTTAATTTCCTGCAAACTCGGCCCTCCAGCTGCTGCAGGACTATATCTCCCATACTCCTCAGCCAGCCCCTTAGCTGAAGGAGCATTATGGGAGATGTAGTCCTGCAGCAGCTGGAGGGCCGAGTTTGGAGATCCCTGTTCTAGAGCCGTCTTGTTGCAGAACCACCATGAAGAGACCAGGATAATGCAGCAGAGAGCAAGTAGAAGAACTGAGCTAAATAAGAAGCAATTAAAGCCAAGAAGCATAGCTGAACAAGAAGTGGTTGTTGAAGAAGGTAGAGAGACATTACGATAATGTTAGAAAGCGATAACATGAGAGAGTAAGTGATTGTGAGAATAAAAAAACTAAATTCAAATGGAAATTTTGATCTCTCATTGTTGGACATCCATACAAATGAATGAAATTGAGAAAAATGTGATAAAACAAATTGCACAAGTCTCATATACATATACTGTACATACACACACATGTATATATATATATATGTTGTATGTGTCATTCTATTATTGAGAAATACTCACCTCTAAAACAACGTACATCTCTTCAAAGTCAGCGAATATGAAGAATAATGTGAGAGCGAACTCTACTATCAGCGTAGCAACAAAGAGGTCTTTAAAAAAATAAAATATTATTATTAGATTTCATTTCCACCTTACTAAAATAATTAGATGAAGCACATTTGTCTTATGTAAGCATCATTCATTGTATACCAGATTGTAAAATCCAGAATATGGACATCAGGTAATATTTTTCCTTTAAAAGTACAAACAACTGAGATACAAAAATAGTTCAAGTTCTCTTTAGAATGTTGCTCATCTTTCATCACAATTAATATTAAAATAGAAATGTTTCCTCTACTGAGAATCATATGTTGTTTTTTAATTGCAGAGGGTTATTTGGGACACAGCGTTTTTGTTTGTGTGTGTAAAACATGGAATCTTATGGACGGAAAAAGATAAAGGAAACAACCTACAATTTTTATATATTGGCCGACGGAATGGCTTTCCTTTAGTCAAAACTAAAGCCAGGATCACCAGGTGCATAGCAGTTAGCAGCCAAAGGGTGGTGTTCTCAAAACTCTCATAGTTTTTCTTTGTTCTCTGCTTTATTAAAATGGAAGTACGATTTATGTTTAGACTTTCATTTCCTGGATAACAGGCACTATAAAAGAAAACACAAATTATTGAATTACAATATGGAACAATGGCAAAAAAGACCACTCCTTATTCAAATGAAAAAGTCTCATCCTGCTTACTGTAATTTTAAAAGTCTTTTAAATATACATGCTTAACACGGTAAACACCTTGAATAATATTATCTGCTGATGTTCCATAATGTCAGTATAACTAATATTTAACTCAATCTAGTTACCAAATTACACAGGGCCAATCCTACCATGGGAAAGGTTAAGCAATGGGCTCTATACTGGTTTGAGTTGATGTAACATAATCACAGTTCACCAATGTCAGCCTCAGTCCATAAGTAAAACAGTAGTGAGACTTTCATTCTCTAATAAATTAAATAATTGTTTATACTAAGCCCACAAGAGTATCATGATACCTTGATAAGCATGGAATTGTGGAATAATAGTGCCTGAGAAGCCTTATAGCAAACCCATCCCTTTTTGTGCCAGACTGGATTGTAATTAAACATCACTTAATATAGTCTTTATATATATATAATATAATATATATATATAATATATATATATATTATTTTAGTATACAGTTCTCTTCACAAAAAAAATGATCAATACTTTTAATAAAAGTTCTCATAATGAACTGTAGTGCTGACATACTAATCATTGGGTCCTCTTTTTGATTTACCTATGGATATGAATAGATATAGATTTATAATATTAGCACTAGGAACAATAGTGTTTTAGGGATTGTGACTGTACCTGTACACATCTTTGTCGCTATACCATGGCTGTTTCTGAACTATTAGGAAACCATATGTTTGCATGGCAATTGTGAAAAACACATGGTAGATCACTGAAAACAGCATAGATGGAGAAAGCAGCTGCCCTGGAGGTCGGTACGGGGCCAGTTTATGATATGCAGGTGTTGAACTCACTGGAAAATAAGTCATAGAACGTCATATTGGCAGTCTGAGTTAGTCACCTAGGCTGTTAAGAGCTAAATAACCTGTCCTTAGTCAAGCCCAAAACACTATACTCACTTCCTTACTTTACAGGGTTTGGAACCATATTTTGCTGGAATATATCATACATGTCCTAGTGTGTCATTCTTTTGCCTTTACAGATACAGTATTGCTGGCATAGAGTTTTATCTAGCACTGACCTAATTGACCAAGAGGTATGTGGCCCTCAACAGCAAAAGACAGACTATTATTATTATTATTATTGAAAATAAGTCATAACTGCGATGTGAGGCAAGACATAATTTATACAAAGATACTCACTTGTTAAGAAAATCACAAACATAATAGCGAAATCATGAACAAGGAATTGGTTGTTTCCAAAGATGTTTCGTTGCTACAAACAAAAAAGAAAAACACTGATACACTGACATTTCTTTTTTGCATTAGATTAAAAAGAATCTAGAGGTGCTATAGAATAAAAAAAAGCCCTGTATACGATATTATTAATATATTTATGTTTAAAAAATGTTAAATGTAAATAATCAAGCATTTGAGCATACGGAAAAAAAAATACTAATTAAAATATCTAACCAGTTTTCTAACAAACTCTAAATGCAACATAAACTGAATTTATAGGTAATATCAAGTTAGTCAGTTATTGCCAACAAATTAAAGTGGAAGATCTGTCTACGCACATGCTGTATATTATCCAGATCATTTTGCACCATCATGTTTTTTACATTTAATTAACGTCACTTTTTCTTAAGTACTGAATTAAGGCAAAACTCATAGGCTTTAGACTATGGTAACTGCTCTAAAAAGTGCAGGTTAAAGAGTCTTACCCAGTACAGCAGGAGCGTGTTAATATATTCAATTAATCCAAACATAGACATGTATTTAAACATGCAGAAGGATGTTACAAGAGCGGCTCTTCCTTCCCTGTGATAATCAACAAATAAATTGGAATGAATCCATAGGATGTTTCACAATCATTGCGTGCGCCACTACTTCATTGCCTGTAGTGAACGTAACTTTTGGAATTCATGTATAGGGAAACTGATGATATATAATATTTATTTTTACATTCCTGCTCTAAATCCAAAACATGCAAACTTTATAGTTACACTAAAGATAAGGCCTGATGCATATTGAGGAGTAAATGGTTCTTATGTCCTCAACCTGGACAAGCTGTTCCTAAAATGAACTAAGTAGTCAGCCTGAACATTGGCTGAACTTGTATGTCCTGTTCAAAACATTGAAGAAACAATTATTGTTAATTGTCATTTAAGTAATTTGTAAGATTCACTATTATTGGATAATATGAAATTATGAGGAATGCAGTTTAGATATGGGTATCTGTGTAGCAGTAGACTACTATGTGTTTCCCTGCATACATTTATCCCAAACATACTGTTAGAAGTTGCTTACTTAAGAAGTTCTGGAACACATTCAATATTTGTGACTTTTGAGTTAAATGGTGCAGCGACTGAGGCTTCTTGTTCTGATAAAGATATTCCAGCATTGGCCATTTTCAAAGCCTTAAAGAAACATTGAATTATTAAATATGCACAAGTTAATAGTTAGCTGTATGAGACAGATATATTAGATATATTCTATAAATATGTATAATCTGGATACTTGCATAAGGATACTTACTGCACAATCATTGGCTCCATCTCCACACATACCCACATAGTAACTAAAAGACAAAATGTGCCATGTTAATTAATACATTAATATTACATCAAGAAAACATACGTCTCATTTTCCTCCTTCCCTTACTTAAAATGCAATCTGAGCACCCACTGAATTCATGCTAATTGAGTGACAGTCACAAACATGCATGAGAGGTAAATGCTTAAGAGTAGGAGCTCATGTACATAATCATGGGGAGGAAGATTAGAGAAAGCATTTGACAGGGTGACTTGGCCTTATCTATTCCGCATTCTGGAACAACTTGGTCTTGGGAAACAATTTTTATCTTGGATTAAGGTATCATAAAAACCGAACATATTTGACACAATATGCATTAAAACTGGATGTGCAGCCTGTGAGGTGACCTGGAAGGTGAGATGTATAGCAAAATATGAAGGCATTGTGGGGGGGAATATATGACTACAGGGGAGTATTTACCCACTCAGCCCACGCATTTTCAACACCACTGAAGTTTTGAGCAGGCAAGTAAGGTGGGAGAAGGAAATTGTTTGATAGTCCTCATCCCCACAGTAATACTTTGGTGAGGAATCCAAGTTCCCTACATCCATGACTCACAGCTTAAATCTATTCTATAAAGGCACTTACTCTAGTTTTCTAAATTCATCTATTATTGTGGCTTTCTGTCCAGGTGACATTCTTGCAAAAACCGTTCCATTCATCAGTAGCTGTAGAAGATACAATGTCAATCAATGTTTTTTAATTTGTGGAATAAATGTGAATATTGTAAGATCTAAATAACTCTAAAACATTACAAGTGATTTACATAGTATTTACAATAAACTATACACAATATTAACTTTATATTTGGAAGAGGGGGTCCACAACGTGTAAATAGTTAATTATTTACCCTTAAATTATCATCTTAGCCATGTACTTCTGAGTGGACTGAGGTGCCTGAATCGGGAAGAGGCAGAACAAGTATTGCCACCCATTATTATTTATTGTTTTATATAGCACCATCAAATTCCATCCAGGCTTCAACAGCACGGCCTGGTAATAAAGTCTCCTATGCTCAGGACTTAACTCTCTCTTTACTGGAAAAAGAGGGACCCGGAGGTGAGTTCTCAGTGGGGTCATGTAATCCAATGCTAGGTAAACCTGCACTACTAGAGACCATGTGAAAGCCTGAGTGTTCCCTGAGACATTGTCAGTTAGGGGAGTTGAAGACACTACCCTTCTTGCAGGCCATTGTGCTGCAATTTTGTGGAGAAAAAGACTAAAGCTCATTCTATTGTGGCTTGTCATAACAGCTCACATGAGTCACTTGGACATCATCCCTTTGTTCGCTTTGACTTGGACATCTCTGGACATTGGGCTTCAATAAAAAAAGTGGCTTCTCTCTCTCTAAGGGCAAAAACACTTTCTTTTTGAGTCATTTGCATTGACATATATTTATAGTACGCAAGCATCTCTTTTTTGTTGTTTTCCATACTGGTATGGAACTTGAGTTGTATATTGGGCTGTTATAAACACAAGTACTCAAATACAAAAATTTCACTCAATTTTTGCCTATAAGGTCTCCAAAACGCCTCCTAAGGTTGGCAATGGGGGTGAGGGGGTGTTGTGTTGCCATTTGGTCTAGGTTTGAACCCTTCCAGTTAACGTTAACGTCTGGTATTGGTATTGTTTTGTTATTTTGTCTTGCTACATATTTTCTTACTATTTTCCATGATGGTATGTAATGAAGTACAGGTTATATGTACAGTAAATTTAGAATGTAATGGCATTAGACTGATATCTGTGAAGGGCTGGCAAACTTATCCAGAAAACCACAGGAATGGCCCATTAAATCAAAACCAAAATAGTACACTGGCTATTGCCATCCCTGCACAATAAAATGTAAATGCACTTAACATAGAAATACTTACTTTAGGTAACAAATCACTAAAGTGCTTTTCCAGGTTTTCATAAGTTTTCCCACTCATTGAAAAACGATAATCATTGCTGTAGTTCTTGGTGTCCAAAACATCTTCCACATTGATTCTGGTGTCCTATTAACAAATAATGTCAGTCTAAGAATGATTTCCTATTAAACTATCTTATGATGCTATACTTCCCCATTGGGTCCTCAAAACCTTATTGGCAATTTATTATTTTGCTTTATTGATAAGACACAACTCATTTCAAGTTCACAGTGTAATTCCTGTTTATTAAATGAAATTTAAATTTAATTTAAATTTATAAATTCTTTATAAGGGAGAATTTCCCTCTTGGGGCTACACTTTGGTGATCCTAAAGGGTGGTAATTTTATCAGACTGACCACCAAAGATATGTTCAGCCATACTGACAACCAGCAGGCACAATGGCATAGCTGTACGTTTGTTATAGCAACACCAATAATCTGTAAATTGAATCTTTCCATATGTAATATAACAATTTACCACAGTCACAGTAGATTGTGAGCTACATTAACTGTTAAAGGTACAACTACAAAATGTTCTATATATTAAGAAGCCAATCACAAAATAAATGACTTACGTATGATGTAATATCTATGACTAACCAATGCGTACAAGGCACATTATAAGCCTTTAAAAGTTGTATAGAATTTTGTGTATCAAACAAATAACCTTGTATGAAGTATTATGATTTTGAACATCATAAAATATATCAATTAATAAGTGTAGTTTTTCATGTAATTGATAATGAAACAAGGAATTCTCTGACATACTCTTGAATTGCTCTGATCCGATGGATATTCTAAAATATTACAGGTGACAGATGCTGGAGTAGAACCGTTTGGTCCACATGCTTCAACAAGAATAATTTTACTGTCTTCAGGAATCATGCTGCAATTTCTTGCAACAGTAGTTGCAGTTTTAATATTGTCACCTAAAGTAAAAAGGGGTAAAGAAATATAACAGTTACCTTGTAGTAATGTCCCACGCTATTAAAGGGGGCTACATAAATGTCACTTTTTCAAGGAAGGAAAAACCCATGAGAGACGTCCCTCTTCTGCAAGCACCCATAGCAACCATCCCTTTCTGCATCCTTTGACTATGAGTCCAATAGATGCAAGTCGCATACAGACACACAAGAACAAAGTAGTGAAATAAAGGGGCCTTTGAAAAGAAACAAAAGGATGGCTAGTATGTCTAGTGTTGACTTTCAGCACAAGCAACATACCAACTATGAAAACTAAAGACTAAAGTAATATAGAGATTTTTACAGAAAAGAGATGATATAGGGGGACTCTTTCCCTTGTGTCGTTTACAGGTGGCCTAGCTAGGGTTGCCACCTTTTGCAGTGCCATTTCATGGAGAGACTTTGAAAGATTGTTCCTGGGGTTGTGGTTTATATAATTGACAACAAATACTTGAGTTGCTTCTGCATTGAGATAGTCTCTTTTCAAGTAGGCTATTTTAAGTAGGAGTTAAAAAGAAACAGGAGTTCCATTGGAGGAGTACAACTGGTGGAAAAAGCGTTATTTGGTTGCATTCAATTACTCAGTCATCTGTTTTGGGTGCTTTATTTTTGGTGTTTTATTTTCTTCTGTGTGCTGTAGCTCAGTTAATTGAGGGGAGTGGTTACCTAGCTTCACCTGTGTGGGGTTATCTATATAAAGCCCCAAGTAACTCACAGAGCTTGCTCACTTGAGTTGCTTCTGCATTGAGATAGTCTCTTTTCAAGTAGGCTATTTTAAGTAGGAGTTAAAAAGAAACAGGAGTTGGAAAGAGAAACAGGGGTTCCACAAGGTACTGTATTTGTACTGCTTTATATTTTTTACTTTTAACTGTTTATTTTAACGGGTGTTCTTTAACTGTTATTTTGTAGGTTCTCATTTATTTTATTTTTTTCTTATACTTGATTATGAATATGGTTATGGGAGTTAGCAAGATTGATGATCTGACTCAATGCACATCTTGTTTCATGTATGCATTCCTGGATGAATCCGTCCAGGGTCCATACCTCTGTGGCAGGTGTGAGCAAGTGGCTTCTCTGGAAGCTCATATTAGAGATCTGGAGAAGCAAATTGCAACTTTGAGAGAGATAGACAATCTTGAAAGGAGTCTGCTGCTCACTGAGCAGAGTTTAGTGGGTGCAGGTAGTGAAGAGGGAGGAGATAAGGCAGCTGGGGAACAGGCATGTAGCTGGGTCACAGTTACACGTGGTGGTAGAGGGGGAGGAAAGAGGAAAGGTTTAGCTAGTCCTGACCTTGTGCAGCCTAACAGATTTGCTCGCTTGAGTGAAGATGTTGGGTGCATCAGCTCAGGAGTAGCTAGACTGGAGGAAGCTGTTCCTTCTAACAGCCGAGGGAACAGCCCCTCTAGTATGAGTGGGGTTGAGAGCGTAGGAAAGGCTAGACAGGTTGTGGTGGTAGGGGACTCTATTATTAAGAGAGTAGATAGGGTAATCTGCCGCTCTGATAAGCTCAACCGGACAGTTTGCTGTCTCCCGGGTGCTCGGGTCCGGCATGTTGCTGACAGAGTGGATGGATTATTGGGAGGGGCTGGCGAAGACCCGGCTGTCATGGTCCATATTGGTACCAATGACAAAGTCAGTGGGAAATGGAAGGTCCTAAAGAATGATTTCAGGGAATTAGGAGATAAGTTGAAGAAAAGGACCTCCAAGGTAGTATTTTCAGAAATATTACCTGTGCCACGCGCAACAGAAGAAAGGCAGCGGGAGATCAGGGAGGTAAATGCGTGGCTAAAGTCATGGTGTAGGAAGGAGGGTTTTGGCTTTCTAGAGCACTGGGCTGATTTTGCGCTTGGGTACAATCTTTATAGCGGTGATGGATTGCACCTAAACGGAAGAGGGTCTGTTGTGCTAGGGGAGAGGATGGCTAGAAGGCTGGAGGAGTTTTTAAACTAGTGGTAGGGGGGGAGGGACACAGAGATCTTGAAAATGGAGATAGTGCAGAAAGGAGTGGGGCTTCAGATCAGAACAAGGGGGGTGGAGATGGGGGGAGGGGCAAGATCAGAACAGAGGAGGTATGTATTAATAAAAATTCTCATAAAATTCAAGAGACTCAGGGTAATATTAAATGTATGCTTGCTAATGCAAGGAGCCTAAATAACAAAATGGGAGAACTAGAGGCAATAGCATACACTAACCAATATGATATAATAGGGATAACAGAAACATGGTGGGATGAGACCCATGACTGGGCAGTTAACTTAAAAGGTTATACATTATATAGGAAGGACAGAAAAAGCAGGAAGGGAGGAGGAGTATGCTTGTATGTTAGCAACGAGCTAAAGTCAAATATTAAGCATATTGAAGGCGACAAGGGATTTGTGGAAGCTTTATGGGTAGATATCAACTTGGGGCAAAAAAAAAGGAAAAGAACTACTGGTTGGGATCTGTTATAAACCACCTAATGTTAATAATGATGAGGAAGAGCAGCTGTTAGAGCAAATTGAGAAAGCTGCACATCTGGGTAACGCGTTAATTATTGGAGATTTTAATTACCCGGACATAAATTGGGATAGAGGGACTAGTAGTTCTGCAAGGGGATCCAGATTTTTGAACCTGTTAAATGACACCTTCATGTCACAACTGGTACAAGCACCAACTAGAAAGGATACTTGTTTGGATTTGGTGATAACAAACAATGTTGATCTTGTGTCTAACATTCAAGTGGGGGAGCACTTGGGTAATAGTGATCACAATATGGTCTCTTTTGAAATAAACTCAAAAAAGAAATTGCCCATGGGGAATACTAAAACGTATAATTTTAAGAAGGCAAATTTCAATAAGATAAGGGCAGCTTTACAACTTATTGACTGGCAAAAACTCTTCAGGGATAAAAATACTGAGGAAAAATGGAGTATTTTCAAACAAATATTAGAAGGGTACACTTCTCAGTATGTACCACTAGGAAACAAATATAAAAGAAACAAATTGAAACCGATGTGGCTTAGTGGGGCCGTTAAGCAGGAAATTAAAAATAAGAAAATGGCTTTTACAGCATTTAAATCAGACGAATCAGAGGCATCCTATATAAGATATAAGGAAGCCAATAAAGCATGCAAAAAAGTGATTAGATGGGCTAAACAAGAAAATGAGAGGGTGATTGCCAAAGAGAGCAAAACTAACCCCAAAAAATTCTTTAAGTACATAAATTCTAAAAAAACAAAGAATGAAAACGTAGGTTCATTAATAACAGAGAGGGGAGTGTTGGTTAAAGAGGACCAGGAAAAAGCAGAAACTTTAAATAACTATTTTTCCTCAGTATATGTTAAGGAGGGACCTATGGCAATGGATATACATAGGACCACTGACAAAAATTTTCAGTCAAACTGTGAGTGGATGGCCCAGGACAAGGTGCTGGAGCAACTAAAAAAAATTAATGTTAACAAGGCTCCGGGGCCTGACGGTATTCACCCACGAGTACTTAAGGAGCTGTGTCAGGAAATAAGTGAACCTCTGTTTCTAATCTTTCGGGATTCTTTTCTTTCAGGAATTGTACCAGAGGATTGGAGGAAGGCACATGTGGTTCCTATTTTCAAAAAGGGTTCCAACTCTGTGCCCGGAAATTATAGACCTGTGAGCCTAACTTCCGTTGCTGGGAAAGTATTTGA
>VKOC01048868.1:0-12166 GCA_009364415.1 Spea multiplicata
TAGGTTCATTAATAACAGAGAGAGGAGTGTTGGTTAAAGAGGACCAGGAAAAAGCAGAAACTTTAAATAACTATTTTTCCTCAGTATATGTTAAGGAGGGACCTATGGCAATGGATATACATAGGACCACTGAGAAAAATTTTCAGTCAAACTGTGAGTGGATGGCCCAGGACAAGGTGCTGGAGCAACTAAAAAAAATTAATGTTAACAAGGCTCCGGGGCCTGACGGTATTCACCCACGAGTACTTAAGGAGCTGTGTCAGGAAATAAGTGAACCTCTGTTTCTAATCTTTCGGGATTCTTTTCTTTCAGGAATTGTACCAGAGGATTGGAGGAAGGCAGATGTGGTTCCTATTTTCAAAAAGGGTTCCAACTCTGTGCCCGGAAATTATAGACCTGTGAGCTTAACTTCTGTGGTTGGGAAAGTATTTGAAGGGCTGTTTAGGGATAATATTCAAGAATTCCTAGGGAAGAATAGTATTATTAGCAAAAATCAGCATGGTTTTATGAAACATAGGTCCTGTCAAACTAATTTAATTGCATTCTATGAAGAAGTAAGTAGAAGTGTCGATCAGGGTGTTGCAGTGGATGGTGTTGCCAAGGCGTGACACAGTTCCACACAATAGGTTAGTATTCAAACTGAAGGAAATTGGCCTAGATGCAAATTCTCGTTCTTGGGTAGAACATTGGCTTAGAGTTAGAGAACAGAGAGTTGTTATAAATGGTACATTTTCAAGCTGGTCAAAAGTGGTAAGTGGTGTCCCTCAGGGTTCTGTTCTGGGACCAATTTTATTTAACATATTTATAAATGACCTGGCAGTAGGCGTTGAAAGTCATGTTTCTGTGTTTGCAGATGACACTAAACTAGGTATACAGGGTGAGCAGGATATTACAGTGCTGCAGATGGATCTAGATAGACTGGGGGACTGAGCACACAAATGGCAGATGAAATTCAATGTAGATAAATGTAAAGTTATGCACTTCGGGGTAGCGAATGCACAAGCAACCTACACCCTAAACAGTAGTGAATTAGGGGTAATGACAAATGAGAAGGATTTGGGAATTTTTATAGGCAACAAACTAGGCAACAATGTGCAATGTCAGTCAGCAGTTGCTAAGGCCAGTAAGGTATTGTCGTGTATAAAAAGGGGCATTAAGTCGCTGGATAAAGATATAATTTTGCCTCTGTATAAATCAATGGTAAGGCCGCACCTTGAATATGCTGTGCAATTTTGGGCACCTATTCTAAAGAAGGATATCATAGCACTAGAAAGGGTGCAGAGGCGGGCTACAAAATTAATAAAAGGAATGGAGCACTATAGTTATGAAGAAAGGTTAACTAATTTAAATCTGTTTAGTTTACAAAAACAGCGCCTCAGAGGGGATATGATAGCATTATATAAATATATTCGGGGCCTATGCAAACCATTGTGTGGAAATCTGTTCACAAACAGGACTATGCATAGGACACGTGGTCACGCGTTTAGACTGGAAGAAAGGAGATTTAGTCTAAGGCAGAGGAAAGGGTTTTTTACAGTAAGGACAATAAGGATGTGGAATTCTCTGCCTGCAGAGGTAGTCTTATCGGAGTCAGTACAGACGCTTAAACTGCAACTGGATGGATACCTGGAAAAACATAATATTCGGGGATATAATCTTTAATATTGGGGAACAACTTATTGATCCAAGGAGAAATCTGACTGCCATTTTGGGGTCAAGAAGGAATTTTTTTCCCTGGTTAGTGCAAAATTGGAAAGAGCGAAGCCGGGGTTTTTTGCCTTCTTTTGGATCAACAGCAACAAATTAACAGATATAGGAAAGGCTGAACTTGATGGACGCATGTCTTTTTTCAGCCTATGTAACTATATAACTAATATATAATATAAAATGTATTTTATGTGTACTTTTGAATCAGTGCCTATGTGTGTAACCTCATCCGCTTCATAGTGTGTCCCTGAATGGCAGAAATAAAACGTGGTCACCTTAGGTGGTGATTCGGTTTTTATAGCAATAACCAATAATAATAAATTATTAAATAATAATAATAAATTAAATAGCAATAACCAATCTTGAAGTTAGATGCACAGTGGCACACCTGCATTTGTATTTCAATTTCACAAGTAATGAAAATCTGCTAAACCCCTGTATAGGGAGCAGGAAATAGGGAGCCAGGAAACTGCTTGAAAGGCCAGCTTTGTACCTCTTGTAGAGTGTAGAGGCACTGCAAATCCTAGTAAGAGATTGTTTTTGTATAGTTTAATTGTAATTAATATTTATTTTTATTTATTTAGTACAAAAATACAAAAAACATACGTGCATAAACAACATACACATTGATGATCAGAAGGATTCATATATCAGATAATATTCCTGAAAGATACAGAAAAAAATCATGTACCAAAAGATATTTCTGAGTGATAGAATAAAATATGGTATTTAAATTACACATGGCGGCAGCGACAACCGGGAGTTACTTCGGACGGAATCTATAAATTGGTAAAGAACTAGTAGTGGAGGAGAACTAATGCTCCAATAAGGCACTTAAAACAAAAATATCCTACTTTTATGTCCATAGAAATTAAAAGAAGGAGTGACTGACCAAAATTAAGATAAAATCATATTACTCCAGGCTGAGAATTTCCTATAATCCCTATTTAATCTACAAAAACCCTCCTCCATATCTTGTTGGTAGTCAACTTGTTTTTTTACATCAATCCAATTTTGTGCTTTGCAATTACTAACTTGCCATAAGAATGTGGACCAGAAGGCATCTTTGTTCTCAAGTACCTCCTGGCTCGTCAAGGTGAAAAAAAGAACATAGTGCCCTCCTTCGCTGCGCATCTCCAACAAAGATTTGATAAATTACTGTTATATTTTGGTGAGGGTTATGTGTCAGGAACCTCTTTTTCGCTGCCTGAACCATGACTTTTTTATACATGTGGCTTTAAATCTGTTACCACTAGTGGCCACCCTCCGCCCTCTGGAGCACTCATAACTCATTACTAGGATCAGGTGTGCCTTTTTACCTGGGTTGAGCCCTAGTCAATACATCCAGCTGGGCCTTGTTACCTGGATTACCCTGCCTTTATGAACCTGCCCTGCCCTTCAGTCAGGGCCTTTGTATTGAAGTCTATGGACCTTCCTGCTGTGGCTCTGCACCTGTACTGTTCCTGGTTCCCTGCTTGTGTGTACTTCCAAGTGCACTCCCTGCTTGTGTGTCCTTCCAAGTGGACTCCCTGCTTGTGTGTCCTTCCAAGTGGACTCCCTGCTTTGTGTGTCTTTCCAAGTGGACTCCCTGCTTGTGTGTCCTTCCAAGTGGATTCCCTGCTTGTGTGTCCTTCCAAGTGGACTCCCTGCTTGTGTGTCCTGATCAAGTGTACTCCCTGCTTTTGTGTCCTGATCAAGTGGACTCCCTGCTTTTGTGTCCTTCCAAGTGGACTCCCTGCTTTTGTGTCCTTCCAAGCGGGCTCCCTGCCAAAAGACTTATTACCGGTATTTGTTTTGCCATACGTCCAGTTACTTGCTTAGACTGCATTACCCTTATTTGCTGGTCCTGTTATGTACATAAAATACACTGCATTACCTGGATTTCTACTTGTGGTGTCTTTGTTTGCATAATCATGCACCGTGGGTTACAGACTGAACCCCAAGTATCCCCTGCGCATGGGCTCCTACCTGACCTGATCACCCGAGTCCTGACACTAAAATAATTCTAATCTTCTTTAATCTTAATCCTATAATATAATATAAATTCTAATTCATAATCTATATTCTTCTATCTTTAATACATTATATAAGTAATTATTTCTAATCTATTAATATTATATAACTTAATATTAATATAATAAATCAGTATACTGAAATCTGATTTAACCTCGCTTTAGCTTAGTGGGCTTGAGAGCGTTGCCTAAGAGGTAGACTATAGTGTAAGGAATATAGCTTAGCCATAGTAGTAGGCCTAAGCTCTTAGGCCCGTGTAAATTCAAATTAAAAATAAAATATTGTAGTTATATATAAATATTTTAATAATAAATAACTTTAGCACTTCGGTAGATTGCACACAACAGCACAGTGCAGTTGTGCATAGTTTTACTTTTTAAGCAGTAGCACTGAAGAGAACTTCCTCTAATTTTTTTGTCTTTAATTTGTTTTTCCCAAACCAAAACGATCTAATTTCTTCGTAGGGAAAACCACCACCACCTCTACCACCACTAGTGCTGCGCCTACTGTTCTCCCCGGTAAAAAGGTGCGTGACTGGCAGCGTAAAATGGGAATGCTTTCCGAGGAGGGAGAGGTGCAGGAGGAGGAAGAGATGATGTGGTCTGCTACTCCTAGCAGCAGTGCCACAAGCAGCACAACACAGCTGAGTGGAGCAGCTGCGTGTTGGGAAGAGGCACTTGGCAGTATAGTTGGACCATCTGACCACAGCGCTCATGCATGGCACCTCATCTGATGGAGCAGATTGCCTTTCTTAAATTCAATCTGCCCAAGTTGGGTTACCCAGCTCTTAGCTTGGAAAGTTAATTTTTTTTCTCTCTAATGTTTAAGGTAGTTTCTCCCCCTGGTTGCACGTGTTTGTGGTATGGCAATGCCTGCTACCTCTGCCGGTGTAGCCAATTTACGCTAGGGCCTAGTGTCTGAGCTCTGTAAGTCCGCTCCCAAACGCCAAGGACTGACAGTGTTTGGATGCTTTGCCCTGGGATGAAACAGGTGAGCGGGTCGTCAATTGCCCACTCATTCACCATTTTCCGTTTCCAACGCTGCTGCTGCTGCTGGTGGTGCCAGTAACTTTTGCCAGTTCGCTTCCTGGCTGAAATCATGCCTCAAATGTCCCTAATGGAAAGGGTAGTTTCTCCCCCTGGTTGCACTTGCTGCGGTGTGGCAACGCCTGCTACCTCCGCTGGTGTAGCCAATTTACGCTAGGGCCTAGTGTCTGAGCTCTGGAAGTCCACTCCCAAACGTCATGGACTGACAGTCTTTGGATGCTTTGCCCTGGGGTGAAACATCTGAGTGGGTTGCCAATTGCCCATTCATTCGGCTTTCCCAATGCTGCTGCTGGTGATACCAGCATCTTTTGCCAGTTCGCTTCCTGGCTAAAGTCATGCCTCAAATGTCCAAAATGTTCAAGGTAGTTTCTCCCCCTGGTTGCACTTGCTGCGGTGTGGCAACGCCTGCTACCTCCGCCGGTGTAGCTAATTTACGCTTGTGTCTGAGTTCTGTAAGTCCGCTCCCAAACGCCAAGGACTGACAGTCTTTGGATGCTTTTGCCCTGGGGTGAAACAGAGTGAGCGGGTCACCAATTGCTCACTCATTCGCCTTTCCCAATGCTGCTGGTGGTGCCAGTGTCTCTTCTCTGCCAGTTCGCTTCCTGGCTAGTGTCATGCCTCAAATGTCCCTAATGGTAAGGGCGGTTTCTCCCCCTGGGTGCGTCTGTTTGCGGTGTGGCAATGCCTGCTACCTCCGCCAGTGTAGCCAGCTTACGCTAGGGCCTTGTGTCTGAGCTCTGGAAGTCCGCTCCCAAACGTCTAGGACTGACAGTGTTTGGATGCTTTGCTCTGGGGTGAAACAGGTGAGTGGGTCGCCAATTGCCCACTCATTCGCCTTTCCCAATGCTGCTGGTGGTGGTGCCAGCATCTCTTCTCTGCCAGTTCGCTTCCTGGCTAGTGTCATGCCCAAAATGTCCCTAATGGTAAGGGTAGTTTCTCCCCCCTGGCTGTGTCTGTTCGCGGTGTGACAACGCCTGCTACCTCCGCCGGAGTGTCCAGCTTACACTAGGGCCTAGTGTCTGAGCTCTGGAAGTCTGCTGCCAAGACTGACAGTGTTTGGGTGCTTTGTTCTGGGGTGAAACAGGTGAGCGGGTCGCCGATTGCCCACTCATTCGCCTTTTCCATTTCATTTTTTTTCCGTCTGATACACAACCAACCAAACATAACACACACAATAACACAGTGACATAACACACATAACACACACACGTACAATGCACAAATCACAAATTCCTCCTGTTATTTGCCCTGGCCTTCACTTCTACACTCACTACTAGCATTACATTAACACTATAACTCACACTTCACCCTATAACATTTTTCCATCCAAATACCTGCCAACAGACCCAACTTTTTCAGGGACAGTCCTGCTTTTTTCCTGTCCCATCAAATTTAGCTAAACTAGGTATGCTAGTGCACATAGGTATAGCTGGGTAGGGTAGCACTAACAAAATTAAATAATTAATAAAGTAAATTAATAAATTAACTTAAAATAAAATAAATAAACCCATTAAAAACGAAATTATTATTTAGACATAATACATCTTTAACTATAACAGTGCACTGCTAATAATCTTAAACATAACCGTACATTAACCCTAAGCTATTTTTTAGTTCTTGTCCAACATTTTTCCATTCGCATACCTGCCAACACACCCAACATTTTTGTGGGCAGTCCTGCTTTTTTCCAGTCCTGTCCAGTAAAAGTTGGGTTGTAGCAAAGTATGCCATTATAAATAGGTACCAAATGTTAGGCATGTATTCAAAGTGGTCCAAAATCGATTTAAAAATATAAAATAATCCCTATTCTTTTATTAAACATCTATGGATGTGTGACTGTCAATGCTAAAAAGGAGGCCAAGTTCCTTGGAGCATTTGTCTAGTTGCACACACTTACCTTCACGGCAGCTGCTGCTGCTCCGATGTGTTCTTAACCCCGTATTAACCCCTGCTAGGCAACCGGGAGGAAAACGAAGATGAAACGAGCACGAAGAATGTCCGCGAATATTCGCGGATTACGAAGATTTCTTTTCCCCCGAAGATGAGCACGAAGACGAACACGAAGTAGTAACTGTCTGTGTACGCAAAAGTACTCAAACCTCAGTGCATCATCAAATGCAACAGAAACATGAGGGGTGTAGACCGGTGGCGGATCCTGTATGTGGTACCCCCACTTTAAAATGTAAGATACCCATACCTGGGAACTTCTAGGCTCCGGCTACCTGGAGCCTTCCCTTGCGGGACACGCCTAGGACTGCCTACTGACAGCCCTGGGCCAGCCTTTACACCAACTGAATCCAGAGCTGAGCGTGGCCATTCCCTTCAGGCCATGTTTGCGCTCAACTGCTTCAAACAGGACGGTAAGCTACCGGTATCGTATCAACCGGTTGTTACGCGACAGCTATACTTGGGAGCAGGGGGAACCTTTCCAAGAATCAAGCACAATAAACCATAATAGTGACATAATCTGCCAATTATAGTGCTGCAGATAAGTGTTTGGTGTCTGTATGTCAATATATTAACCCCTTCAGGACTGGGACGTACCTGGTACTTCCTGGTCATAGGTCACCGATAGACCGGGACGTGCAGGTACGTCATCCCAACCCCCCCCCCCCCCATCGCCACAATTATGATGATCGCGGGCAGACAGCACAGCCACTCCGAGCCCGCCCCCGAGACTGTGATCACTCCCATGGAGTGATTCTGTAGGCTGAAACCGTGATTGCAGAAAAACCTGCAATCACGTTTTCAGCTGCCACAGGCAGCTTCAGGGAAGGGGGTGGTGTGTTGATTTGCACAACACCCCCTGCTGCCTGATCGCTCCATGAGAGCGCCAGTGCAGCGTTAACCCCTTAAATTCTGCGATCACTTTAGGGGTTAATTTGCGTTTTGTATGGTGCTCTGCTGCTGGTGGTCTGCCTGGAAGCCCAGGCAGACCAGCAAAAACGAGCCCCCACAAGCCCTTTGATTAGTCCTATAGGACTGATCAAAAAGACTCCTCCCCTGCAATCTCCAGTCTATGGGAGATTGTGTCCCAGCTGCCAGAGGCAGCTTCAGGGACAGGGAGACAGGGTTCTTTGGTCTCCACATGAGTGTGGAGACCAGCCCCCACCCCCTCCCTTGCTCAATTAACCCCCCTCTTGCTCAATGAAGCCCTTCAATGCTGTGATTGTTTATGACCCCCATCGCAGCATTGCAGGGGTTAATATTAGTCCCCACAAGCTTGTGGGGACTAAATATCAGTCAATGCTGTGCTTCCATGGAGCATCAGCATTGAAAGAGTTAAAAAAATGTAAAAAAATAATAATAATAATCATAAATGAAAGTCCAGGGTGCTTCGAGGTCAAATGCTGGGCTGGGCTGATGATGATCAGATCACTCCTGCCCAATAGGAGTGATCGGATCATTATGGCAGCCCATAGATGACCCTGCCCTACAAAGAGAGAGGGGTCATCTAGGGTAATTATGAAAAAACACAAATTGTTAATTAAAAAAAATACATAATTATCACTTGTATGTGACATTTTAAGTTGCTGATTATTGATCGATCTCCCTGATTGATGTCAGCGGCCTAAACCCGTCACTTACAAGTAATGATAAAAAAAAATATTTAAAAAAGTTTAAAAATTGAAATGCGCATGTTCCAATTTGACGCCACAATGTCTGAGAAACATGTGGGCTATCGCTGTACTCAGGGGGTGTGACTGAACACAAATCAAGGCCTATTTTGTTTTTTTTTCACACATCTACTCAGAAAAATAATCATGGTGAAACCGCAAAGTGAATGTGAAATTGTTTTTCTTTTTTTGTTAGACTAAATTTGGAAGGCGTTGGTGTGGAATCAGCTGCATGGGACAGCATAGATTCCCTGAGCTGTCTAGTTTAAGGAAATATATAGTTTTAGGGGGTTAAAAGGAAATATGGGATGTCTACGTGTCTCTGATGAGACCTGGACCCAGCAAACTAATCTGTCAAAATTCCATGTTTGTAAACTGAAATGCGCATGTTCCAATTTTGAACCCGCAGTGCCAAAGAGACATGCCCTACCATGTATATGGGGTATTCTTGTACCCGGGGGTGTTTCTAAATACAAATCACAATTTTATGTACCCAGGAAAGAAAAATACTGAAATACTGTGTTCGGATTAAATGGGTTTGTTAAAAATGCCCCAAGTAAAATACTTTGGGATGTCATCTTTCAAAAAATATATACTTTTGTTGAGCAGTTTTTCTTTTTCTGGCCACTATTGGGGCGCAACTCCCAGGATACCACATTTAAAAAAATCTTGTTTAGAAACAGCGATGCACGTTATTTATATTTAGCCCTGTAAGTGCCAAAATAAATGAAAATACCAGGCATATGAGGTGTTTCCAAAAACAGGACAAATACCCAAATACACTTTTGGAGTTTTTTTTCCCATTTGCACTGGTTATATTAAGTTTTTATAGGTGAAACTGTGAAAATATTTCCTTTTTCCTAATTTCCCCCACATTTTTAGATATGTTTCATACTTAATGATGGTTTATAGATATAATTATTATTTCAATAGTAAGCCCTACTTGTGCTGAAAAAACAATATATGAATTGTGTGGGTGCACTAATTGATGAGAGAATTTACAGTTGAAGAAAGACATAGCAAAAACACAAGAACGGCTCCGGTCCTTTAGCGCCACCTTAGTATCAAAATCCCGGTCCTGAAGGGGTTAAAACCAGTAAGTTATTTGTATGTTTCTGGTCCATGTGATGAAGCATGCTTTAAGATCAATGCTTATTTATACTCACCCCATTCTGTAACAAGGACTTACTATGTTTAATGGCATCACTGTATATTTCCAGTCTCTAGCTTTAAGTACAGCTTTTGGAAATTAGGTTCTGCTGAGCGCTAGAGTGCTAGTTTTAAGTTGTGTACACTCACAGTGGCTTTATTAGAGTAAAGTAATTTATTACTCAGAGGCTGATGGCTCAGGTTTCTCAGGTGTTTTCATTAAAGTTCAGTACTCCATCATTATCTCCTTAAAATCTGTCCGATAAGTGTTGCTGCCAACATTTGGTGTCGGCACGCATACGTCTTTGTCACCACCTAGCCTATCATGTGCCAGGTGTATATTTCTTTAAATTTTTTTTTTTGTGCCAGCTCTCAGATTTTAATTTTCAGCGTTGACCAATGTCATTGTTTCTTCATCCTTGAGCTTACTTTTCTATCTTTATTAAATTTGCCTACGAAAATATATGTTTCTGAACAAAAACTGCTTAAAATATATTGGATCGATTCATTATATGCTAAAAAGCAGCTTGAGGCAAACCAACATATACTGAGCTGACTTGTGTGTGTGTGGGGGGGAAGCGGGGGGGGGTCCAGAACATTTTTTTATTTAAATTTATTTAGCCAGAAACCTCTGCGTATCGCTCAGGGGGGTTCAATACTCTCGTATTCCCTCAGCCATTTTTCACACATTATGTATCTTTTCGATTGATGATCTAATGGCCTACTAAGAGCCTTTTCCATTCATCATTGGAAAAGTATCTGGCTATCACAATTTAAGCTGCCATCAGGCAGTTAATAATAAGGTATTTTTTCTCTTCTTAAATGAGGCCAGTTTACATGTAAAAGAGCAATTTCTGGGGTGTGTTTCTCTATTAAACCTAAAATTGACGAAGAAGTCGGGTACAATTTAGCCAGTCTGGTAGGAACAAGATACCACCTATTGGCCCTTTTAAATTGGGTTTCTACCAAGCTGAGGACAGAGCCCTACACCATTCTCTCGTATCTGTTTTACATTTAAGATCACGTTCCCATTTTTCACAGGCTGGAAACCTAACCGATCTCTCCATACTTTTAATAATATCAAGACTTTTGGCCAACACTCTTTTCACCACCTCACATTTAAAAATTCATAAGAAAATTTTGATCTCATTAGATGTGCCCTTAATAAGTTTTTTGGCCAGAAGACTTTTTACCTCAAAGTGAATAATTCTGTACTTGAGATTTTGAAGGTCTGTAGCAAGGTGAGTAGAGAAGAACAAGAATCTGAAGTCCAAGGACTTTTTATAGTGCTGCAGGTATCTACTCATCCCCTGTGCTGAACAAGCTCCTCACTGGATTGGTTGCCAGAGAGGAGTGATTCCACAGGACCTGGTTCACTGTTTCTGTGTGTGAGCATCATTGGTGGATAGTTGATGGTGGAGGCAGGCTTTACCTTCCCACAGGTGTGCTGATGTCTGGGCAACACCTGGGGTTTGCTGTAACTTTAGGCCGCGGTTGTGGCCTACCGCGTTACCGGGATCATGATCGTGGAGCATTTGGGAGGCCTGCAGTGACGGAGGACAGCTTGGGAGAGCAGGTAAGGGTGATAGGGGAATTTTGTCTGCTTCAATATAGAAGCATTTATTCCCTTCTTTTGGGAAGTATATGACATTAGTGTATATGAGGGCTTGTGAGACTGTGTTTGACAGGGTTACCACCCTGAGGCTAGGTTTCCACTTGGGTTTTTGTCCTGCGTTTTTTTCTTGATGAAAAACGCCAGGAAAACTGCCAAGAAAACTGCCACTGCATTTACCTGCGTTTTGGCGTTTTTTCTGCAGTTTTTTCTGGCGTTTTAGCCTTTCTGTGGAAATTGCTTTTTTTGACCTTAGGCAGTTTTTCCAGCCTTTACAAGTTAGAAGTTTCACCCAGCTAAAAGGGATTAGGATAAATGGCAAGTATCTGCCCTCTCCTGATGTCATTTACTTGGTAGACCCTTTTGTCTCTTTTCTGTGGTTTGTAAGGCATGCTTTATTTGGAATGTCTGCTCCTCTGGGAAGATTGGCCCCAAATGATGGTGCAAATTGTTTGCTGTTGCTTTTGGCACGCAGGATCCGGTCGCGTATGTTTGTTTGTAATGGCATGTTTGTTCCAAATGGTGTAAAATTCAATATGAACCAGTCCAGGACTTTGTTTTGTGTGAAACTGTTTGTTTCCAGCCTATTTCTCGTAGGACACACAGATACTGGGTCCATCCTCTGCATTGTAACTGTGGAAAAAACGCCATAAAAAACGCCAAGGCAATAAACCCACATGGCTTTTTCATGGCGTTTTTTCTCTCCCATAGACTTCTATTGGAGAAAAAAAGCCAAGATTTCTTGCAAAAAACGCCAGAGTGTCAACATGCTGCGATTTTGAAAAACTGCCACAGAGCCCAAAAAAGCAGAAAAACGCCAAACAGGACTGAAAAAACGCCAAACAGAAAAACGCCAAGTGGAAATGGCATTTTGCGATTTCCTATTGAAGAACAGCTAACATCTGGCTGCAGCGTTTTTCACAAAAAAAAACGCCAGGTGGCGCTATTGGCGTTTTTATAGGCGTTTTTAGCAAAAAAAACCCAAGTGGAAACCTAGCCTGAAAAAGCCAAGTGGGTTTATT
>VKOC01048869.1:0-10523 GCA_009364415.1 Spea multiplicata
CCAAATGTGGCCCTTTTGCCCCCAAACAGCCAGGCAAAATCATTCATGTGAGGTATCTATGTACTCAGGAGATGTTGCTGTACACATATTGGGGTGTTTTGTGATAGTGACATAAACGAGAACATTTTAAATCATACCTGAAGTAAAATGTGTGTGACAAAACAAATGCAAAAAAATGACTACCACAAAGTTTGACAAAGACTGGTGGTAGATATGGTGCATGGAAAGAGTTAAAATACTAGCATTTGGAATACCCTGGGCTGTCTAGTTTTCAAAAATATATGACTTGATGGGGTAAATTGCATTGGCCGGTTTCAAAGATACCCGAAATGGCACATGGGGGGGAAGAATTACCAGATTTGGAAAAAATGGCTTTGAAATAGCAAAACGCTACCTGTACTTATTGCCCCATAATGGGTAGAAAAAAGCAAAAAAACATAAAAACATTGGGTATTTCTAAACTCAGGACAAATAGTAGAATCTATTTAGCAGGTTTTTTCATTACCTTTTATAGATGAGTAAAAGATTTTTCAACTAAAAGTTAGAAACAGTCATTTTTTTCTAAATCTTTCACCATATTTTATAATTTTTTTAATAGTAAATAATATGATACAATCAAAACAATGTCATCTAAAGAAAGCCCTTCTTGTCCTGAAAAAAACAATATCTAATGTGTGTGGGTTCAGTAAACGGGAAAGAAGAAAATTACAGCTAAACGCGAGCAGCGCAGAAATGTTAAAAAGGCCATTGTCACCAGGGGAACAAACAGTAAAATCAGCCTTTGTTACGAAGGGGTTAAAGTCTTAAAAAATGCTTTCTTCACCCAAACGGTGTTGCTGTAATACCTCAGTGTGGCTCCTCCCCCAGACATCAGATTGCGATCTCCGAGCTCGTCTGCAGGCTGCAGCTGATGATCGGGTGGCTGTGCGGCCCACCGCAAGCTGCACCTGAGGTGAGTACGGATCTCGTCTCACCCTTCCTCTGCCCTTGCATAGCGGGACAGAGGAAGGGATAGGCGGGACAGAGACCCAGAATCGGGACCCCCTTAGATTATTCCTTGCTCCCCCCCCTCCACCAAATTTTGAACCCTTCCATTTAAATGTATGGGCTCCCTGGGTTGCCCAAGTGCCCTTCATTCTGGGAAGCCTCTAGAATAGTAGCATATCTATAAGGGAGGGGCGAGCGGAGAGGCTGCCTCCTATGGGCCAGTCTTCAGGGCTGCACCAATGTATCTGCAAGATTGTGATCTCCCCAACTGGTCCAACATTAGGGAGCGCTAGGTCTGTCACTTCAGACATCAGCTTCTGTGCTCCCTAATCACTATGCACCGGCAGTTGATACCGAGCGCCAGTATATGATGTCATCCTGTTTTACCAGCTCAAAGTATGTTAGCTGTCCCGCCCTCATTGACGTACAAGTCAGGCACACTGAAACAGTTTTGTGGTAAAACATATTCTTTATCTTGTTTATTCAAGGCATGCAATACATGGTCAATTAATCAATAAAGAGTAAACATCAATACATCACCGGATATTGTAGCATCACTCCTCAATCGGGGGACTTCCACAAACGATTGCTTTCAGGAGGATCCGGGAAATCACCGCAGAGTCATCTGCTAAACGCAGGCTCGAAGCCTCAGTAAGTCCCAGATTCTCCTGCAAATGCCCGTTCATTTATACACTAACTTGTTTACAAGAATGTTTCCGATCTGGCACAGTGAATGAGTAAAAACATCTGTATCCTATGTGTATCACGCGCATACATGCATAGTACAACATTCTAGAAGATTCGAATGCATGATCAACGTTTGCTGATCATGCGCATTTAAGTTGTTTTCTTCATAGGAAATCATGAGATTATGAGTCACAATTCTGGTTCTGCAAACAAATTCTGAACTATATTAACCTCTATATTTCTGACTATAGCAGCGGGGAATGATATTAGTTACTATCCTTTTGGCTGACTGAATATACTAACTTATTCAATCGCGCCCCATGCTCGTCACATTCGTATCTCACATCCCCACTCTCTGCATCGATAACCGGCACATAGTGATGAGGAAGCACTAAAGCAGAGGCCTGAAATGACAGACCCCTTGCTCCCACAAATGGATGGAAGATGAAGATAAAAAAGGTAAGAGATGGGGAGAAAGGGGTGTAAGGGCAGTGTATGTGTATATATGTGTGTGTGTGTGTGTGTGTTTGTAAGCTGGTGTGTGTAAGAGCAGTATAGGTAAATGTGTGGTTGTAAGCTGGTGTGTATATGTGTGTAAAGGCAGGGGTGTGTGAGGGCAGTGTATGTGTATGTGTGTGTGTTTCGGCAGGTGTCTGTGAAAGCAGTGTGTAAGGGCAGTCGTGTGTATATATGTGTAAAGGGCATGTGTACACGCAGTGAGCACAATTTCCCATGCTTGTGTCAGGCGCAAAAGAAACATAGAAAGTGATGGCAGATAAGAACCATTCGGCCCATCCAGTCTGCCCAACCTGCCTTATACTATATCTAGCTTAGCCTAATGTCTTTACTGTATTAACACCTACCACTCCTGCTGGAAGGCTATTCCATGCATCCACTACCCTTTCAGTAAAGTCATATTTCCTGATGTTAACGATAAACCTTTGCCCCTCTAGCTTAAGACTATGCCTTCTTATTGTGGTAGTATTTCTTCTTTTAAATAGACTCTCTTCCTTTATCATGTTGATCCCCTTTATTTATATGTTTCTATCATATCCACCCTGTCATGTCGTTTCCAGGCTATATATATGTTAGGGTCCTTTAACCTTTCCTGGTAAGTTTTTTCATATAATCCATGAACCATTTTAGTAGCCCTTCTCCGAAATTTCTCCGACACATCTATATCCTTCTGGAGATATAGTCTCCTGTAATGTACACAATAAGTGAGTTCTCACCAGTGCTCTGTACCAAGAATTCTGCTAGTATTTCCTGCTGCCCTGGTGCATTACTTTACATTTATCCGCAGTGCTAGTTGCCACAGCTCTGACCATTTTTCCAGTTTACCTAAATCATATGGCCATTTGGCTTATCCAGACATAAAGAAGCCAACTACAGCTCTGCTCACAACAACCAGGCAGTGCGAGAGCCTGTCGCTCTGCCTCTGCACTTATTTGTAAACTATAAAGAAAAGCTTTCGAGAGTTATCCTCCCTTTCCCAGGTCTGAAGCAAGACCAGAGGAAGAGAGGAAAACTTCTGAAAGCTTGTCTTTTAAGAGTTATGTTAATCCAATAAACAGGGATAATTGCATACTGCAATACTTCAGTATTTTGGCATCTTACTTATACCGTATTTGCTCGATTATAAGAGGAGTTTTTTTCCAGAGCAAATGCTCTGAAAAATACCCCTCGTCTTATAATCAGACCTCAAATAGGTTTGACTATGAGACTAAGATCCAGATCGCCCGCAGCTATGCAGGGGACCTGGATCCTCCTGTTTTATGCCCCCCCCACCAACTTACCGGTGCTTCTGACTCCCCTTTGTGTTGTCCGGGCTGCAGCCAGGAGGAGGTGCGGTTAGCAGCGGGGGTTGTCTGCATCCATCGCGCAGACCTTACCTGGCTGCCAGAGATCAGAGTTCTCCGCCTCAGTGCAGGGAACTCTGATATCTGACAGCTGGGGAAGGTCTGCGGCTGCCGCCCCGGTGCGGGGAACTCTGTTCTCTGACAGCTGGGGAAGGTATGCACGATGGACGCAGACAACCCCCGCTGCTAACTGCACCTCCTTCCGGCTGCAGTTGAAGTTGTCTACGCGAATCACGTAGACCTCTACATGCTGCCCCCGCTACGCACCAGGGACTCAGAAGCACCGGTAAGTTTGGAGGAGGGAGGGGGGTGTTAAATGTGGCGCATAAAGCATTTCCGTAGGCAGAGTGCTCTATGAAATGCCTTTTAACCCCCTTAATGCCACTCTACCACCAGAAATGCCTTTTAACCCTCTATACGCCACTCTGCCTCCTGAAATGCATTATATCTCCCTATATGCCACTCTGCCCCATAATATGCCTTTTAACCCCCTAAATGCCAGTGTGGCATATAGGAGTATAAGGCAATTCTGGAGGCAGAGGGGCACATAGAGGGTCAAAAGGCATATCATGGGGCACAGTGGCATATAGGGGTTAAAAGGCATATCATGGGCACGTGGCATATAGGGGGTATAAGGCATTTCTTGGCAAAGTGGCAGCTGGGGGCAGATGTGCATAACTGGGGGGGGGCAGGTTGGAAAAAAAAAAGGAAATAAAAACAAAATATTTTTCTAATCATAGCTTTTATTAAAAAAAATAGTTTGCATAGTTTACATGAATTAACATTTACTAATGAAACTTTTTCCTATAGTCAGGCTTTTTCTTTTTTTCATAAATTAATATTCAGATTTTGGGGGGTCATCTTCTAATCAGATACATAGTATATAGTTTTTTCTGTGGCACCATTTCGTGGTGGAACTTATTAGTGCCCCCCAGTTTTTACTGTGGTATTTCATGTGCCCCCCTATATATTGTTCCTAGAGTCGCCATTGCTCTGGTAACTATTATTTTGAATTATAGAGTCATCTTGTTAGAGGGAGCATGTTAAACTGTTTACCCTAAGACTCTATTGTCAAACCCTGAGTTCCCAGGCATGCTTATATGCTTTGATATCACAAAGTAGGAATGTTTCTGTTGTGAAATTGACAGCATTGTGGCACAGTTGCAGGATTCCTTTTACTATGTGAAATCATGATGATCTATGAAAGCAAGCAAAGTTGGATATAAAATTAATAGTTTACGAGTGAGGGAGAAGAAAGGGGGAGACAGTGGAGACACATGTATGGTGAGGGTTACTCCTGCACATTTATGAGACTCTGTTTTGTTTGAAGGTGACGGGCATGTTTGCAGAGCTATGACCCCAGGAAATCATGAATTTGGTGTCTATATGTAAAAGGCCTCTAATCCAGTCCTCCTACAATGTAATGTCATTAGACCATAAATTGCAGCCAGCTTGAATATAACCAGACTGAGCACATAGAGGAAGCTATCAATCCTCTGTAGCCGATCCTCAGCTGTCGGGTCTGGTAGGTTACTGTCTCCACTGTCTCCCCCTTTCTTCTCCCTCACTCGTAAACTACCGTATTTGCCCGATTATAAGACGAGGTTTTTTTCAGAGCAAATGCTCTGAAAAATACCCCTCGTCTTGTAATCGGGGTCGTCTTCTAATCAGACCTCAAATAGAGGTCTGATTAGGAGACTAAGATCCAGATCCCCCGCACCGCTGCAGGGGACCTGGATCCTCCTGTCTCCCCCCCATTTAAACCCCCCCGCCACACACACTTACCGGTGCTTCCTGCCGGGTAGCGGGTTGACGTCTACGCGATGCGCGTAGACAACGTCCGCTGCAGCCGGAAGGAGGTGTGGCTAGCAGCGGGGGTTGTCTGCGTCCGTCGCGTAGACATTCCCCGACTGTCAGAGATCAGAGTTCCCCGCACCGGTGCTGATCTCTGACAGCCGGGGAATGTATGCGGGACGGACGCATACAAACCCCCGCTGCCAACTCCACCTCCTTCCGGCTGCAGGGGAAGGAGACGGCAACCCGCTGCCCCGGCTGGAAGCACCGGTAAGAGAGGGGGGTGAGAGGAGTGATAGGGGAGAGTGGGGAGGGGAGAGAGTGTGTGTGTGTGTTGTGTGTGTGTATGGGGGCATAGGGCATTTCTGGAATGCCTTATACCCCTATATGCCACTCTGGCATTTAGGGGGTTAAAGGCATATTATGGGGCAGAGTGGCATATAGGGAGGTATAAGGCATTTCAGGAGGCAGAGTGGCGTTAAAGGGGCATTTAATAGAGCACTCTGCCTCCTATATATCTCCCTATATGCCACTCTGCCCCATAATATGCCTTTTAACCCCCTAAATGCCAGAGTGGCATATAGGGGTATAAGGCATTTCTGGAGGCAGAGTGCTCTATGAAATGCCTTTTAACCTCCTTAATGCCACTCTGCCTCCTGGAATGCCTTACACCTCCCTATATGCCACTCTGCTCCATAATATGCCTTTTAACCCCCTAAATGCCAGAATGGTATATAGGGGTATAAGGCATTTCTGGAGGCAGAGTGGCACATAGGGGTCAAAAGGCATACCATGGGGCACAGTGGCATATAGAGGGTTAAAAGGCATATCATGGGCCACAGTGCCATATTGGAGTGGCAAGCCTGGGGGCAGATGTGCGTAACTGGGGGACAGGTTGGAAAATGCAAGGAAATAAAAATACAAGGAAATAAAAAAAAATATTTTTCTTAATCATAGCTTTTATTAAAAAAAATAGTTTACATGAATTAACATTTACTGGTAAAACTTTTTTCCTTTAGGGTCGTCTTATATTCAGGCTTTTTCTTTTTTTTTCCTAAGTTAATATTCAGATTTTGGGGTCGTCTTATAATCAGGGTCGTCTTATAATCGAGCAAATACGGTATTAATTTTATATCCAACTTTGCTTGCTTTCATAGATCCTCATGCCATCTGTTGTCCCCCAGAGCTACAAACTCTGCTTGGCAGTTCCCCAAACCCCTGCGACTGGGTCCCTGTGCTATACAGTTTTGCTGCATTCCGAAAGTCAAAAAAAAAATTATAGAGAGGCACTCATATAGCTCTGGAAGCCTATTCAGCCTCAGCAGACACCTTCCATATTGGGTATTGTAGGTGTCTGCTGTTACTGCTTCACTGTCTCCTGTTACTGCTTCACTGTCTCCTTTCAACTTTAGCCTCAACCGTAAATCTTGGTTCTCTGACTCCAACTAGTGATGTCCGGATCATGAACGAATCGTTCATTTGATCTGAATCTTTTTAGTGATCCGGATGAATCGGTTCAGTAGACTGAACGATTCATTGGTAGCAGTTCAGTCTGTGAATCATGCAGTTGTAACCTGATCCTAGAGCGAGTCATCTGCAGAGCATTCAGACACAGACTCTGGGATCAGGTTACAGCTCATTAATTCACAGAGGAACGATGACTCAGAGTAAGAGAGTCGTTCAATTATTCAAATGATTCATATGATTCAAATGATTCGGATCTTACAGGGATTCGAATCATTTAGAGAATATCACCATACTTTTATAAATAAATACATTAATAATCACTGCCCCCAGGATTTACATTCCCCTTTACCTCTAACTGCACCTTAAGTTAACTTTATTAAATTAATTAAATTAACCCTCAGCATTAAATTAACCCTTAACACCCCATCAACCATGACTGCCCTAAAATTAACCATGCTTTCAAGGATTGCCCATTTGGAAATGTTTCTGTATCTCTTACCACATGCCAACACGTCTCAAATTATTTTTCCAATACCAAGAGTCTCTTTGTTCCTTGTTTGCTATAACCCACATGGTACCCAACCTTGTATTTGCAGGGACATAATTATAGACAATACATCAACTTGATTTCCCTGCTAAAAGATTTCCAAAAAATAGAAGAAAATAAAAAGAGGTGTGGCCTTCTGTATCTTCAGAGACACCCTTTGCATAGCTCACCCTCATTGCAGGCAGGAACTCATCCATTATGTACAATGTAGTTGCCATTAATATGCTAATTTTGGCCATCTTTGATTGCCACTGCTCTCTCTTAGCCAACAACACCTTTATCTAAATTCAATTTGGTTACCAACTGAAGTATCCTCGTTATCAAATATTTCCCAAAAGCTCCAGTATGCCAATTATATTCATTGTTCCAATTCATGTCTGTTTACAGCGCCATCACCAAGTTAAATCGGGAAGACCCATTCTTTCCTGGTCAACTTTCCAGAGCTATTGGTCCTAGAAATACTGTTACTAAGTTAATACTAATAATTAGTTAATGCTAAGTTACTAACCTTTTAATAAAATACCAGCTTCAGGAAACACCTCTGGAGCCCATGTTTCATTCATACCCTATCAGTAACTTTCTTAGTTATATAACTAAGGTTATCATACTAGCTCCTCTTAACATGAATGTCCTAATGTTCTCTCAGCAGCCACTAAGCCTCTTTAGTAGATGCCCTCTGGCTAAAGAGCCAGTGGAAATTTTGGTATGGGCTAATTCCCCTACCCTTATCTCCTTTCAGAAGTTCCAATAATTTTACCAAAAACAAATAATTTTTTCAGCCTGTCTGTCAGTATACCACCCTGTTAGCTCAGACTCTGTATTCAGTTATAGATTTCATATCTGTGACAGCCTCTAGAGGCCGCCTGTCTGATCACAGCACTGTGTGGACTAACGACCAGACCAGTTGTATCTCCTTACCTGGGTGCAGCCCTCCCCCTACCGACTGATTCCTCTATTCTGGGCCTTTGCATTGCAGTTTATCCGACCCTGTTCTCCTGCTAGCAGCATTCTGTTTTGGATTAACCTGTTGTGACCTGGCTTGCTTCTGACTTCTTCCCTTGGTTCCTGATCTGGTTTTTCCACTGCCCATGTTGACCCGGCTTGTTCTGACTCTTCTCCTAGATTTTGATTTGCCTTGGACCTGGCCTGCTTGACTACTGTCTGAGGGCTCTCTGCCGTGTGTCCAGTGCCCTGCTTGTGGACTTTCAGCCACGTTCCAGAGAGTGGCCCTGCCAATCCAGTTGCAGTACTATCTTGTTCCCTACTAGGGGGCTATTGTGCTGTACATCTGCCTTTGTGCCTGTGTCCTGTTTGGTTGTGTCTGCAGCCTGTAATTGCCTGTCTTGCCAGCTTTTCCAGTACAGACCATATCGTATTACTATTCAGCCTGTGGCGTCTTTCATTTTGCCTGTCTATACCTTCTTTCTAGTACAAACTGAGCCTCTGGTATCCCCTGCAACTGGGTTCTTACCTGACCTGCTTACCGGAGCCCTGACACCCTTATTTTTTCCAAATAAGAATCCCTTCAATGTTATCTTAACTGATCTAGCAGAATCATTCCCTACAGCAGATTTTTCATTTTTCCTGTTCTCAGTCCCTGACCCCTGTAACGCTGATGTACCTGCCAGATATGATTTTGTCATGTAGGTCAACTTTATAAAACACCAAAACCCCTTAGTTTCCTCCTCCTAAATCTCAGACCCCTCTGTAACTCTTGATTTTTCTGCAGTTTGCTGTGATTAACATTTTGCAGACTCATGCCCCCCACAGACCTTTCCAGTAAATTGTAGAAAAGACCCCTAAGTGCTGGGATTTATGACCTTAACTTGTCTGGCTTTCCTTTAAATATTACCAATTCCTCTTTAATATAAAATTCCACTTACACCAGTGGCTTAAGACAATATGTTTATTAAAATAAATGTGAAGTGTCTGAAAATACAAGGATCTACTACACTATGCTGGTGACTGCATGTGTGAATGCAAAGGAAGGGGTGTCCATGCCACCTTAATGTTATCCCCACCACACCTTTATAGCGATAGTGCCTCACCATAAAACAGTTTTTATCCAGTTGCTCTTGTCCCAGAAATGAGATGCCCACACAATGACCATGGTGGCGCTAAGGGCAACTTCAGGGTGGATCTCTGGAATGTTGAAATCTTTATATATATATATATATATATATTATATATATATATAATCATGTCATTCATGCATTAAATCCTCTTGTTGACATAAAAAATGTTGGCCACTACCTACATGCTACCTTGCCAGCTGAACCTACACAGAATTTTCTATTGGACCCATATTGACAAATGATGGACTTAACATTGCACACACTTTGGACCTACAAAAGTTTTTCTATTGCACCCATATTGCAAAATAATGTACCTGCCATTGCATCTGACATCTGTTGTGGAACAAGTGATTTAAGTAACTTAGAATTGATAAGTATGTTGGAGCTACAACATCCCCAGGCAAAGCATTGGGGACACTTTTCTGTCAATGACAACAGAAGAGAAAGACTTAATGGTAATTATTTCTGAGGACTTAAATGTAAGCAGATAATGCGATAAAGTTTCTGAAAAAGATGAGTAAAACAACCTCCCAACATAAGCAGTAGAGGCTAATATAAAAATGCATGAGATAAGCATAAAGCTATTCTATAATAATAATGCAAGCCCATTACCCCTATGCCACACAACCAAGTGGGTGATGCAATTGGATTTGTGTGAAGTACAGTTGGTCTGTTTAGTATGGGAATCCAGATTAAGAAGAACATAGGGAAATTTTGGTCCCCAATTTTGTGTGAAAAGGCATGTTCTATGATTTTAGTGCAATGGGAGGCTTGATAATATGCATATGGAAAGCCCAAGTGCAATTTAACTTTAGGTAAGGTGAGAATTTAATAACGTAATCTGCATACTGTATCTTTCTAAACAGATAATGAATAAAGATGGAAATTGTATAAGACAGATATGTGGTGTACATATCTTAAGTATCTGCAACAGGTATAATACTTCAGATAAAATATTCATTACAGATATTTTCACTCTTCCCAGCCAGTTGAGATTTGGTACAAAAAAGCAGGACTGTCCACCAAAGTGTTGGGTGTGTTGGCAGGTATGCGGATAGAAAAATGTGGGACAAGAACTAAAAAATAGTTTAGGGTTAATGTACGGTT
>VKOC01048871.1:0-17862 GCA_009364415.1 Spea multiplicata
TATTGAAATGTTTCTATCATATAGCTTGTCACGAACACATCCTACTCCAGGCGTGCGCGTGACTTGGCTCTGGTGGTGAAAGGGTTAAAATTCACTGTCTACGCTAGATCGGAAATAGTGATAAAAATACAAGTATCCACCCTTAATACCACCCGCAATTAACTATAATTATATAACTAATATCAAAATTACGCTGCCACCACCAAGACAATTTATAAATGGGGTGCCTTGGTCCCCCAAATGAATGAAACTAAAAAACCCACACCAAATTATCCTATCACAATCATGCGATTACAAATTACAATAAAATGATCAAATCAGGTAACATGAGTCTTTACCAGACAAAGGCAGAACTTAATAAAGGAATATTATGTTCTGTTTACAATGTCCAAATTTGTGGGCTGTCCCGCTCTGCTGCTAACTTCAGAGGCGGGGCACTTTTTTGACCAAGGAGGAAATGTACCTCCCTTTAGCCGACTCAACCTGTTGTGAGCCAATGAACATGTGTGTGGGGGGGGTGGATGCTGTCCAATGGACGTCTCTTGCGCGGGTGTTTTAAAAGCTGCACCGAGCTACACGCATTCTTTAATCCCCTGGTAAAAATGTAACGAAACATTTGAAACGTGTGTCGGGGCTTCAATTATTGTTCTTTTCTCCTTTTTTTATCTAACGTAGGCAGTTCTAGGATGTGTGAAGGCTAGACAGACCGATAGATCAGGGGGCCCTGATTTATCCCAGTACATTTTCTGCTACTGGGAATATCATTATGAGGAAGTAGTTTGACTAGATGTAGGCAGGCTGGGATGTAGGGAGTAGCAATAGGGTGAATATTTATACATAGTGTCTGTTGCCAGGAATCTCTATGTTGAGCAGTGGCTGGCACTGGGTAGCTCATGGTACGCCACTTTATAAAGTCACCTTTTAAAACTTAAACATGTGGTCACAACTATACTCTTATTAATGGCACTTGGTGGCAAACTGAACTGTTTTAGGCAGCTTTCTTTGATGGGCCTTCTCTTATTACATACTCTATATTGATGCCTCCCAACTGTTCCGCTTTACGAAGGACAGTCCTGATTTTGCTACAATATAATAATAAACTATAACTTGAATCATCAAAACATATTAAAAGTCAGGCCAGACTCACACTTAAATATTCCACTCTGCAGAGTTACAGAACAGCAGACAAACCGCAAAGCCCCGCCCACAACCACACCCTTACACACCATACCCATTGGGATGTCATCGCCTGTCCTATCGTATACATTTGGTGAACCTGGCTATCCTGGCTATTGTGTTTGGACTGCTGATGATCAGTACGCACGATTTTACTCCTCCTAGAGAAGTGTTATTTCAGAAGCCATATACACCGAGCTCAAGAAACATGGAAAATGTAAGTTCATTTTATCCTTTTGAATAGGATCAGAGTTTTAATGTATAATATTTGGCTAAATATATGAAAAGGTTTGGATGCAGTACGATTCAACTGCCTTTCTTGACAAGGAAGAGACAGTATATATTTTAACTTGTATTCAAAGCTTTCCTAAACATACCACAAAAAATATTTTGGGTTAAATATACTTTGCTTGCCCTTTGGCAAGCTGGAGAGGTGTTTGGGCAACCCCATCTCATGCAGGAGTTGGAACTAGGAAAGTTCTTAAGAATTCAACTATGTATATGGAAGGTAACACGAATGAAAATGTAATTGGTTCAACAACTATTATATGGATTACATTGTATATGATGCCTTGAGTGCCCTTTTAAGAATACGTAATAATATCATGAGCTGCTTGAGTAGATGTAACGACACATTTGGTCTTCTTTTTGCAAAGTCCCTTTCTTTGCATGTGGGTATCTAATTAATGATTGTGAAACTCACAAGCATAATCATTTTCCCCTTCTTAGCCATGTGTAGTTGCTACAGAACCTCATTTTGAGATGCATTCTGAAGCAATTATGGAAGAAAAGCCAGGATGTTCCACCGACCAGGAAAAGAGAAAGAAATGCTCTTCTTTCCAAAAATGCTTACGTCTTTTATGCTGCTGCTTCTGCAGCTGCTGGAGAGGGAATGATAAAGAGCCTCAAACCTTGGGTACCATCGACGCCAAGACTGAAACGGACTCTCTTGGGATCACGGACTATGTCAGTGAAGACTGCAGTGATCCCTCCACGGACAGTACTCCCAGCAGCAGTGGATATCTTGCTTCATGCTCCGACAATAACATGAGCAACGATGAAGATGATGATGCGTCAAGCCAGAAAAGCAGCTCTTCCTTCGAGACAGCCCAGGAAAGCCTCTCTTCTGACGACGACGCTTCCTTTCAGACACCTCCAAGCAATGTGGATATCCATAGAGTGCAACACCATTGCAGAAGCAAACCCATAGTGATGAGAACACCGAAAGTCAACATCACCCTATGGTGGTACAAAGAGGAGTGACAAGTAGACCAAGAACATTTGAAGACATAAATGTCATGCATCCTTTGGCTACCTGTTATCACACAGCCAAATAAATTAACATCTGATAACAGATCATGTAGTGTGAGCTATGGGACTGGATTCTTCTTTGTGTGGAAATCTATGCAATGCCTAATACATAGTAACTCGTGGCGCTAAACAGCTACAACTGATAAAACTCATTTCTTGCTCAGTAACAAAACAGGCAGATATTAAATAAATGTGTCACAAATATTCACCTAACCCGTTAGTGCCGTAAACATCTGTCGCTGGTGTAAAATTATACATAGATATATTTAGCAGAAACCCAACTTGCCCGTTACAGGCCCAATTAGAAACCTAAAATGTGACGGCAGATTAGAACCATTAGGCCCATGGAGTATGCCCAACCTCTGGACGCTTTCCTTGGCCTTATCTTATTTCTATTTTAGCCTTATGCTGAACGCTTTTTGAGATTTAGTAGTGACCAAGACGGAAGGAGATGGCCTCTCCACTGCTGTCTTTCGAAAATCAACCACAACAAAACAGTTTTCTGGTATGGGACAGTTACCATCCAAAGGGGCAGAGAAAGGGTATCCCTATTGGCCAATACCTGAGAATAAGGCACAATTGTACCACCATGGATGACTTCAAAGTACAAGCTGACTGTCTAAGAAAACGGTTCCCAGAACGGGGACAGCATCACAAACCCATGATAAGACTGGGGATGGTCCTCCGTATGACGTCATTGTTCTGTTTACAATGTCCAAATTTGTGGGCTGTCCCTCTCTGCTGCTAACTTCAGAGGCGGGGCACTTTTTTGACCAAGGAGGAAATGTACCTCCCTTTAGCCAACTCAACCTGTGGTGAGCCAATGAACATGTGGGAGGCGGGGCCTGGATGCTGTCCAATGGACGTCTCTTGCGCGGGTGTTTTAAAAGCTGCACCGAGCTACTCGCGTTCTTTAATCCCCTGAGGGATAATGTAACGAAACATTTGAAACGCGCGTCGGGGCTTTAATTATTGTTCTTTTCTCCTTTTTTTTCTCCAGCGTAGGCAGTCCTAGGATGTGTGAACGCTAGACAGACCGATAGATCTGGGGGCCCTGATCTTTCCCAGTGCATTTCCTGCTACTGGGAATATCATTATGAGGGAGTAGTTTGACTAGATGTAGGCAGGCTAGGATGTAGGGAGTAGCAACAGGGTGAATATTTATACACAGCATCTGTTGCCAGGAATCTCTAATTGAGCAGTGGCTGCCACGGGGTAGATACTTTGTATTGATTTTATATGGCATAGCCACTGTTAAAAGTTACGTTTTAACGGTAGGATTTTAGACACTTGTTTGAGGTAGGTTAACAATAGGGTTTGTTTGCCCTTTAGAATCCTGCATTTATTTGGATTAGTTTGGAGCCTTCATTCTTGTGGTGTTTTATCTAAAAGAAGAATGAACCTCACACAAATGCAGGGGTCCGTAGTGGACGCGCAGCACCGTTTATTTTGTTCATACTTAACAACGTTTCAAAATAATGAACAACGAGAAAGTTTAACAAAAATATTTTGTGGTAAATATACTTTGCTTGCCCTTTGGCAACCCCTTCTCATGCAGGCGTTGGACCTAGGAAAGTTCTTCAACTATGTATGTGGAAGGTGACACAAATTAAAATGTAATTAGTACAGCAACTATTATATGGATTAAATTGTATATGATGCCTTGAGTGCCCTTTTAAGAATAAATAATAATATCAGGAGCTGTTTGAGTAGATTTAACGATACATTTGGTCTTTTTGCAAAGTCCCTTTCTTTGCATGGGAGTATCTAATTAATGATTGTGAAATTTATAATCGTATCCTTTTTTTTTCTTAGCCATGTGTAGCCACTACAGAGCCCCGTTTTGAGATTATTTCTGAAGCAATTGTGGAAGAAAAGCCTGGATGCTCCATCAAACAGTATTCTACGTTGGAAAAGAGAAAAAAGGAACAAAATGCTGTTCTTTAAAACATACTTACATCTTTAAGCTGTTGCTTCTGCAGCTGCTGGAGTGAGAATGGCAAAGAGCTTCAACCCGTGGATACCATCGACACCAAGACTAAAACTGACTGATTCTTGGGATCACTGACTTTGTGAAGATTGTAGTGGATCCCCCTACGGATGATACTCCTAGCAGCAGCGGATATATCTTGCTTCATGCTCTGACACCATGAGCAATGATCAAAAAGGATGATGCTTCAAGCCAGAAAAGCAGCTTTTACTTATAAAATACTTGCATAGTAACTTGATACAACTGAAAAAACTAATTTCCTGCTATGTAACTGAACAGATACTAAATGTTAGCCAGAAAAGCAGCTTTTACTTAGAAACTACTTGCATAGTTTTTTCAGTTGTATCAAGTTACTAATTTCCTCCTATGTAACTGAACAGTTACTAAATGTTACTTTTAAACTTTTGTTGTTCTAGGTTATGTCCTTTTGTTGTTCTAGGTTATGTCCTTTTGTTGTGGTTCTATTTCTTTTAAATAAACTCTCATCCTTTATCATGTTGAGTCCCTTAAAGTATTGAAATGTTTCATATAGCTTGTCACGAACACATCCTACTCCAGGCGTGCGCGTGACTTGGCTCTGGTGGTGAAAGGGTTAAAATTCACTGTCTACGCTAGATCGGAAATAGTGATAAAAATACAAGTATCCACCCTTAATACCACCCGCAATTAACTATAATTATATAACTAATATCAAAATTAGGGATTATTCTAGCTTTAGTGTAGAGATAATCTAAATTTTATTAAAGACAGGAGGCGAATATTTGCATCAACTTCTTTACTCAAAACCTCCAGCAGCAAAGAAATGGTTAATAACATTGAAACAAAGCACCAATCAGAAACAGTCAGAGGTCATAAGAAAGCCCACAAAGTAGACCACTTCCTCTTCTTTGATGAACCGAACAGTAGCACACCGAAGAACATTGTAGAAGAACCGGAAACATAAAGAATCCAGGAAAGGACCAAGACATTCTGGATCCCGAAGACATTCCAGTATGATCAAACTAAAAGAAAGAAAAACATCGTGAAAGTAAACTGTACAAGGAATAATAATCCAAACAGAGTCATAAATCATACCAAATAAAAAAGGTCAGTAAATGCAATGTAATATAACACATCATAAAAGACCATGCCCTCAAACATAAGGGACGGGAAAAGAAACGGGGGGAAATATTCGCCTCCTGTCTTTAATAAAATTTAGATTATCTCTACACTAAAGCTAGAATAATCCCTAATTTTATGGCAAGACAGGAGGCTTCATATTTGCAGTTTTAAAGCTAACGCAATAGAACGGAAGCGACGTGAGACTGAGGCCGATAATAAAACGTACGAAAAGTCGATTCCCTGGACCAGTCCGCCGCAGAAAGGATATCTGCAAGGGAACCACCACAGTCTAAAGCCGCAGAAGCTGCAGCACCCCTAACCGAATGGGCACCAAAATTACCATTCACTCCAGCAGCCTGAAGAACCCACCGAATCCAACGGGCCACCGTAGGGACTGAAACCGGTCGGAAAGGACTGACATAGGATATGAACAAAGGACCCTGGACCGAAGAACGTAAACCAGCCGTGGCGGCAAGATAAGCACGGCAACAACGGACAACGCACAGGCGAGGACGTTCAGGAAAAAAGGGGTAGGACACAGATGAAGATTTTGATTTAGTCCTACGAGAAAAAGAGGCCACCATGCCCTCGGGTGAAAAAGAAAGACTCCGTATTAAAAGCAGTAACGTCTGAAACTCTCCGAAAAGAGATCAGACAAAGTAAAAGAGCCAGCTTAGCCGAAAGTTGACGAAGGGACAGAGAATCATTATCGGGCCAGGATTCGACAAAACGAATAACCATAGACACGTCCCAGAAGACGGAGTACCTCGTAGATGGAGGACGAGAGATCCGAATGCCGCGCATAAGGCGGCAGAGCATAGGATCCTTACCTATGGGTACGCCGGCGACAGGCACATGAGCCGCCGAAATGGCCGAGCGAACCACATTGATAGACCGATAGGACTTACCCATAGAAAAAAGATGGGCCAGGTAGTTCAAGACCATCACCAGAGGCGCTGCAGAGGGATCAAGATGCCGTTCCAGACACCAGCTACACCAGGATTTCCATGCCTGGAGATAAGACCGTCTAGTACCTGGGGCCCATGAGTCCCAGAGTAGGTCACGAGCCTCCGCTGATAAGTCCGACGTATCCCAGGATCCCCGGAAACTGTCCAGGCCACCAGCAACAGCTGATCTAGGAGAACCAACTGGTGTGGATTGCCTTCTGGATCTAATAGGAGATCCGGGACCTGAGGGAGTAATAACGGATCGGCACAGGACATCTCCAGCAATAGGGGAAACCATGGCTGAGTCCGCCAAAGGGGGGCAATCAATAGCACAGAGATCCGATGGTTGCGGACCTGATGAAGGATCATGGAAAACGGAGGGAACACATACGCCCCTGAGGGCGGCCACGTCTGGAGAAACGCATCCACCGCTAGGAACGCAGGATCCGGTAACCAACTGAAGAAATCCTTCACTTGGCAATTGAGACGAGAAGCGAACAGATCCAATATCACCGGACCCCGAATCAGATCCAGCGCACGGAAAACGTTGTGGCGAAGACGCCAATCGCTCGCATCCCGCCAATGTCTGGAAAACCAATCTGCGACCAGATTGTCCTGACCCGGAATGTACTCTGCCCTGATGGAGAGATGACGATCCAGGCAATACTGGTACAGTTCCGTGGTAAGGTCCGACAGTAGCTTTGACCTGGAACCGCCCAGACGATTTATATAACGGACGGCAGACACGTTGTCCATCCGAAGCACCAGGGAACAGTGGGAGACGTCCTTGGTGAAACTGCGGATGGCAAAGGTACCCGCTATCAATTCTAGGCAATTGATGTGGAAGCCCCGTTCCTCGTCCGTCCACAAACCGCAGGTGGCGGAGTCCTCGCAAACCGCACCCCAACCCAGGAGGCTGGCGTCGGATTCCAGATAAAAATCTGGGGCGTGCCCAAAGATTGCCTGGCCGTTCCATGCCTCCATGTGGTGTAACCACCACCTCAGCTCCAGATGTACCTCGTCTGTAAGACGAATGAGCTGGTCATAGGAAGCCGAGCGACGGAGGCATGCGGTTTTTAAACGCTGCATTGCCCGGTAGTGAAGAGGTCCCGGAAATATGGCCTGGATAGAAGCCGAGAGTTGGCCGATCATGCGCGCCAGATCCCGCAAAGACACGTACGGACGTCGGAGTAACCTCCGGATGTCCCTTTTGATGGCCGAGAGTTTTGTCTGTGGGAGGCGTAATACCGCTTCCACCGAGTCCACTGTAAACCCCAAAATTGGATCGATTGAGTCGGAGTCAATTGTGACTTCGCCTCGTTGATCACAAATCCTAACGATTGAAAAAGGCGAACTGTGAGAAGGGTATCCCGAGATAGGGCGGACTGGCTCCGAGCCATCAGAAGAACATCGTCCAGATAGATGATTGACCTGATGCCGTGCCCCCTCAGGAACTCCATGACGGGCTTGAGAAGTTTGGTGAAACACCAAGGGGCGGAACTTAGACCAAAGGGAAGGCAGGTGAACTGCCATAGTGCGCCCTGCCACTGAAACTGAAGGAATTTCCTGTCGTCTGCGTGGATGGGCACCGTCAGGTAGGCATCCTTCAGATCTGATCTCGAAAACCAGTCCCCTTCTTGCATCAGATCCCTTAGGAGATGGATGCCCTCCATTTTGAAATGGCGATAGACGACGAAGGAGTTGAGCGCGCGGAGGTTGATTACCGGGCGAAACTCCCCAGACTTTTTCTTCACAAGAAAAATACTGCTTATGAAGACCGGAACCCCTGATGCTGGTTCTATCGCGCATTTGTCTCCCAAGGAGATCAACTCGGCATGAACCTGCGCAAGCGCTACCTTGGAGAAGCGAATCGGGCGCGGGACACTGGGTTGATGAGGCCGAGAATGGAATTCTAGGCGAAACCCCTGGACACACTGAAGAACCCAAGGGTCCTGAGTGAGATTCGACCAAGCACGGAAAAAATACATCAAACGACCGGCAATGGGAATGTGAGGTAACACTAAAGAGGGTCTTACCTGAAGAACCTCGCGATCTGGAGGAGAATGCTCTACCCCTGCTGGCGCCTCTGAAGAATGGAGAGCGGAAGTGGGAGCGTTGTCCCGCCGAACTCTCCTGGAATCTGGGCCTGTTGCCTTGGAAGGCCGCTCTGCTGGTGGCACGGCCCCTCTGCCGACCAGCTCTCCCCAAAAAACGGTCCCCGGACCTGAAGACCTTCCGCATCGAGGTCTGTGCCTTGTTCAGGGAGGTAAACACGTTGACGTGGACGTTGAGCTCTTTAAGGAATTTCTCCCCGAAAAGCAGGCCTTGGGCTTCCGGCCCCAACTCTTTGGACGCCAGTTCAGCTAACTTGCTGTCTAATTTAAACAGGACTGCCTTCCTGCGTTCAGCAGAGATTGCCGAGTTGGCATTGCCCAGCAGGCAAACTGCCTGTTGTGCCCACTCACGGATGATGAAGGGATCTGCTAGGGAGCCATCCGTCAAGGCCTCGTCTGCCACCGACAGGAGCTGAGTGAGAGGGCCCGCCACGTCCAGCAACTTATCTTGGTCAGAGCGAAGACCCTGCTCCAGACCTTTGCGAGGGTCCTTGCCAGACTGTGTCATGAATGTAACGAAGGACGGGTCGAATTCAGGGGTATGACCCACTTTATCTGGAAGCTTTCCAATAAAGCCTTTCTTCAATTGTTGAACTGCTCCAAATTATGTGAATATAAATGTACGTGCACGGAGAGAAAAATAAGACACACGACACACTCTGGGTCAGGTCCAAAATCACTCTGCTTTATTTTGTTTATATTATAGATTATATAGTGTCCAGAAAAAAGGGACGTCAGGTTACGTAAAGCTTATTAATTGGTTAATCCTGAAACTATGCGGAAATAGGCAGAAAGGCAGAAAACCGTTAGAAACAAATATTAGATACTTTCCTGCAACTAGATATAGCCAGAATGGCGCTTGCGGTTAGTAAAATATAGATAACTGAATACACTGCTACTTGCGTCTCTCACGTATCTGCGTGAGGTGTAACCCTTTATTGGTCGAGGCCAGCTTATATTCATTAAAGCAATAAGCGTTTCTTGCTGATATATATAATGGTTCCATAACAGTCCCCCCTTGAATATACGATGGCCGACTATCCCTTATCCTGACAGATCCTACCGGACATGATCCCGCATCCTCTTCACCTGCAGTGGCGACAAATTATCCCTATTGGATAAAATCCCGGTTTCAGGTCTTGGACATGTCCCTCGGATCTATATGTCCCTACACGGGGCGGGGATTACTGTCAGGGGGAACTATCGAACTAGATGGTGTTTCATAAGAAGATGTAAAGCTTGGCATCGTGTCATCGTACATAAGCATTAACGAGATAGTCTTGCCTACTGCAAACATTTTATCGCATAGGCGTTGAAGACAAGGGACTACACAGAATAGCATAAAAGCAACAATAATCACAATAATCAGTAAAATTATTCCCAGCTGGACCAGAGCTTGTTTCCATCCTTTGAGCCAGCCAAACCATTCGGCCCATGGATGATCGATTCCGGAGTTGCACTTTAATTCGTCTCCTAGAGAATTTAACTTTTTAATAGCCATGGTCACTTTTCCGTCGGGGCCTGTATTATCTGGGATGAAAGTACAACAAGTTTCTCCAATTATTCGACAGACCCCGCCTCTTTCTGCCAGAATCATATCTAATGCCATACGATTCTGAAAAGTCATCTGGGTTGCAGCCTCCAATTGATCCGAAAGTCCTTGGAGTGCATCTCGGGTATAGTTGACAAATCTCTGCTGATTATAATAGATATAGTTAATCCAGTCAACATTTTTATTTATTGTAACAATGGGAAAAATGGATTCGAAACCAGCGGCTACTTGATCTCGGGCTTTATACTCATCTGGGACCCCCCTAGGAACTCCTATTGCATCTATATACACATGGGGGTCGAAACTTCCTTCGGGGGCTTTTGAGACACTGCGTTTTTTACGGAACAGGGTAGACTGGGCCTCAACAGCTTCTGGCTCTTCCGACATTATAAATAACGGCATTATAACTTTGGCCAGTGCGCATTCACCAGTCCAACTACCTTCTAATCTGGTGCGCAATTTCATATCTCCACATAGCCAATAGATGTCTCCCAGAGAATATACTTGATTCTGTGTGGGGGGACCGGTCAAATTGCTGTATTCAGCACAATTACCATTAGAGAATTTACCAAGAAATTTGCCTGTTCCTTTGGTGTTTGAAATACAAATATAAGTGCCAGAATATATAGTAATTCCTCCGTTGAGCTTGGGAGCCTCGATTAGTAGAGGATATTCTCTTTTCCATTTCTCACATTCGGTGAATTTGTTACTGGTATTGGTATAAAGACTCAACAGACATAGTAGTGACTGATAGGGCAACTGTAGGGGTACTGTACCCAGATGTGGACGGGCTTTACCACACACATAGCAATTGGACTTATTGTGCTTAATAGCAGAATATTGCATCCACTCGAGCCATAGATTAATATCATTATATCCAGTTTCTATGGCTAGAGTATCATCATAAGTGGGATTCGCTATAGCTATCATACTTTGAATGGCGCGCAGGACAGTATATGGAATTTCCGGTGGTTTCGAAACTGGTTGGTTTGATGGTTTACCTTGTGGCTCTTCCCATTCTAAACTATTGTACATATCTTTAAGATAGAAGGGGGCCTTGCCGGTCATGAAACCATATTTGTAAATCCCGAAAATATATTTTCGAGCATCAGTTGGCCGAGGATTCTCTATAGTAAGGGTGTATCGTTGGTTATCACCAGTTCTGGTGGATATGAGAGTCATTCGTGAGAGCAATGATTTACCATATTGATCTTTGAGGGCTAGGGCTTCAGGGGGCTTATATCCCCATTTGGTTCCTGAATTAGCTATAACAGAGCCCCAATACCTGCAGTCGTCCCCCCATTGCCCTCCAACATAGCATATGTACCCAACACATTCTCCTATTTGAACATCACAATACCCGGGGTCAAAATTGTCGGTGGTGTCCCCTTCTTGTGTCATCACCCCGGTATATACATTGGTGTAGCGTTTAGAAACACAATCTATAATGTGACAAAATTGGAATGAGTATGTGGCTACTGTTGTGCTACTGGAGTTGTACCAAAAAATGGGAGGACCTGCTTGTTTTGCATCTCTTGTAATGGCTACCCGACCCCCCTGGTGACTGATAGCTTGGGCTGGTTTTCCCCATGTATGTTGGAAAATGAATGATAATAATAGTGGGATGCCCACTCTTTTGCAAAGGATATGCATTCTAGGAGTCATTGATTGGAGGATCATATCCTTTGACTCTCTTGCAATGCGATCCGTGTATCCAGGTGGGTTTCCCTTCAACTTTTATTGAGGTAGGAGTCGTTAGTAGCACTTGAAAAGGACCCTCGAATCTCGGTTCCAAAGTAGATCGGACGTGTTTCTTCACGACCACCCACTCTCCAGGCAATAGAGAGTGAGTACCTTCGAGGATATTGGGATCTGGAATAGAAGAGAAAACTTGGGCATATATATTAGATACTTGAGTAGTCAGAGCAATAACATATTTTGCCATTGTTTCATAATTCATTTGCAACTGTTGTGGGAAGTATTGTCCTAACCTAGGGCTACTCCCAAAAAGTAATGCGTGTGGGGTCAGTTTGTGTGACGCCTTTGGCGTATGTCTGATAGCAAAAAGTACGATGGGTAGGCACTGTACCCAATTTAGACCAGTCTCTTGTGTCATTTTCAATATCTTTGATTTGATTATGCCATTTAATCTTTCCACTTTCCCGCTACTCTGCGGTCTGTAGGGAGTATGGAAAGCAAGATGTGAACCTATAATTTTCCACACTTCTTGAGTGACGTTTGCCGTAAATGCAGGTCCCTGATCGCTTTCTATGACTTCTGGGACACCGAACCGGCAAATGAGTTCCTGAATAAGCTTCTTTGCGGTAGTGGGTGCGGTTTGGTTTCGTACTGGATAGGCTTCTGGCCATCCGGAAAACACATCTACCACTACCAGTACATACTGAAATGTCTGACACATCGGCATTTGAATATGGTCAATTTGAATCCGTTGGAAAGGGTATTGAGCATTCGGTAAACATTTGGATGGTGTAGGTTCTGTCCTTCCGGTATTGCACTGAGCACAGATTAAACATGATTCGGTGGTTCGTGCTAGCATTGGGGTGATTCCTGGTGCGATCCAGATTTTGTCGATAATCTCCTTCATAATGGTTTTAGACTGATGCGTCGGTCCATGAGCTAGTGATGCGACTAAAGGATATAAAGTCCGGGGTAAACAAAGATATTGGCCTCTGGCCCAGACTCCCCGCTCATCCTCGGATGCTCCTTCTTGTATCCATTGATTTTGTTCCTTGGTTGAAGCTTGTTGTTGTAATTGAATTAAAATATCCCAGTCTAATTCCATTGGTGCTTTCTTGGTCACCATCATTAAAGGGACCACTGAGTCTTCATCGAGAGCTGCTTGCTTGGCTGCACTATCTGCTAAGGCATTTCCTTTTGCTTCCATAGTGTCAGCCCGTGAGTGTGCCTTGACTTTGATCACTGCAACTTGTTTCGGGAGTAGGGCCGCAGTCATCAAAGCTTCAACTGCTTTCCCGTTCTTGATTGGAGTCCCTGCTGCGGTGATATAATCTCTTGCCTTCCAGATGACTCCAAAATCATGTACAACTCCAAAGGCGTACCTGGAATCCGTATAGATATTTGCGGTAGAATCTTTAGCCATAATGCAGGCCTCGGTGAGGGCAGCTAGTTCAGCCTCCTGAGCCGACTGATCCGGTCGTAGAGCTTTTGCACAGAGTACAGTCGTGTCAGTCGTAACCGCCATTCCCGTATGGAAACGACCCTTGTCATCGGCATATCTGGAGCCGTCCACAAATAGGGTCCATTCTGGGTTTGAGAGTGGGGTATCCTGTATATTCGGAGGCGAACCGACTTCCGCTTGCATCATGGTCAGACAATCATGTGGATCGTCCTCGGGTGGTACATCTGGAAAATCGACATTTGATGACTGTGTATGCCACAATAGCTGTTCCTGAAGATCTTCTTCTGTGGCTAGATCAATAAAATCCGTAGACGGAATATCAGTATACTCCCCCCTTGGAAGTGGAAGGAGGGCAGCCGGATTGAGAACATTGCATCGTTGAATAGTAACATTGTCGGGCAACAACAGACTCCCTTGGAGACGAAGATGACGCTGAGCAGTGAGATGTCTGGGTTGAGTCTGTTGTAAAATAGCTGAGATGTCATATAGAGCTAGAATTGTCAAGGGATGTCCGAGGACAATATCTGAAGTGACGTCCAGAAGACAGCTGGCAGCGTGAATAGCCCTTACACAGGAAGGTGTCGCGCGAGCAACTGGGTCCAATCGTTTGGAGTAGAATCCGAGGGGACGATGTCGACCACCGTGCATCTGAGTGAGAACACCTGTGGCATGGCCTTGCCGTTCCATAACATAGAGACGGAACGGAAGAGAATAGTTTGGAATTCCTAAAGCTGGAGATGAGGCAATCATTTGTTGTAGAGCGTCGAATGAGTCCAGTGCCTCTGGTGTTAAATAAAAAATTGCTGGTAGTTCTCGAGGTATACAGTCATAGAGTGGTTGCATTAGCACAGAAGTGTCGGGAATCCAGGGACTACAGTATGAAATGAGACCCAGAAAGGTCTGTAGCTGATGTGGAGTTTCTGGCGGAGCCAACTCCAGGATGGCCTTTTTTCGTGCCATTGTAAGGTGTTTACGGCCTTTGGTAATACAGTGTCCCAGAAAAATCACTTTTTGAAGGCATAACTGTAGTTTCGATTTGGAGACCTTACAGCCAGCTGTAGCTAGAAAATAGAGTAGGTCCAGGGTAGTTTCTTGACACGTGGATGGGTCTGGAGCACAAAGAAGTAGGTCATCCACGTATTGCAGGAGTTCAACTTCCGGGTGAGCGTCTTGTCATGAAGAAAGCACAGAAGACATAGCTTTGCTGAAACTGGATGGGCTGTTTTTGAGCTCCTTGTGGCATCACCGTCCAGGTGTATTGCCGACCAGCATGTGTGAATGCAAAAAGATATTGACACGAAGGGTGTAATGGAATGGAGAAAAAGGCATTAGCAAGATCAATTACAGTGAACCAGGATGCCGTAGGTGGAATACTGGATAGAAGAGTATGTGGATTTGGCACAATAGGGGTATCCAGAACCGTGGCTTCGTTGACAGCGCGTAAATCTTGTACCATCCTGTACACTGGAGGTTGGCCTTTGATCTGCTTCTTTTTGACTGGATACAGCAGAGTATTGCAAGGAGAAGTAGTAGGTATTATTGCACCGGATTCTAGGAGTGCAGCTACTTGAATAGATATTGCATCTAGTTGGGCCACTGATAAAGGATATTGGGCCTTGTATGGAAGAACATTAGGATCCTTAAGCACAACTTGTACCGGTGGGACATTGAGACGTCCAATGTCCATAGGTCCAGAGGCCCATAGGGTAGCTGGAAGATGGTCTAGCATGGTATTCAAAGAATTAAATAGATTATCCCAGGTTTCGGCACCAGGATCATGTACTACTGCCATAAGCATACAGGTTTCTTCAGGGGCAAGAGCAGTGTTTAGAGTGACAGTTCCTTTGTCAGTGAAGGTAATATTGGCTTGGATTTTGCTGAGAAAATCCGCTCCTAGAAGATTGAAAGGGCAAGTGGCACTGACCACAAATTGAGCTAGAGTAGATGAAGGCAGATGTATTGAAGAGCTTGTGACGGGTAAAGGGTGTGTGAGTGGGTTGTGTTGAACCACGCCTTCTAACCCACTACAGGGGAGTTGTATATCAGATAGCCAGGATGGTAATGCATCCGTCTCACAAAGCACACTACGAGCAGCGCCAGTGTCAACAAGAAATGAGCAAGGTTTTCCGGCTACATCAAGAGTGATCTTAGGGGAAGGGCTGGAAGGAGAGGCGGAGACGGCCATGCAAATAGAGTCCCCCTCCTCCATTTGCTCGCCTATTTCCTATGGCTGAGGAGGAGAAGGTGGAGGAAGAGTGTTCTGGTTCTGGGCTTGATAAGCGGCCCACAGATGGCGATTACAGCATACTCTTTTAAGATGACCGACTTTTCCGCATCCAAAACATTTACGAGGTTGTCGCTGTCTGTCCGTGGCTTCATTAGTGGCGTCGGCTCCGGTTATTACCGCCATGATGGCGGACTTTTTCTTGCTGTTTCCTGCCTCCAATCCTTTAGCAACCTGTATAAGGACTTCAAGATCCATTGACCTCCATTCCGGGCGGCAGGTAGTGAGTACTTTGTTGAGATCAGAATGGAGGCCGTCTACAAAGGCACGACCCAACATACGAATATGTGCCACTTCTTGGAGTGAGAATCCTAGATCACGAAAATGTCGTTTGATTCTGTAGGCATATTTCTCCACTGACTCTCCTTTTTCTTGAGTTATATCCTGTAGAGATACTGTTTGTTCGGACAATCTGTCCTTCGCCCAGATTTCCAATTGCTTGATAAACTGTTGACCTGATTCAGTGGATCTGGGATCGCAAGGTAGATAAGATGGGTCTCGTATAATCTGGTTGAGAATAAGATCTGCGTAGTCTCCTGCTTTGGCTTGGACAATACTAACAAGGTCAGACCAGGTACATCCATAGGTAGTCCAGGCCTGTGAAACTTTTCGATAAAATGGCATTGGATGAGTATCAGGTTCAGGGAGATCTTTGACGATTGTATACAGTTGTTGCGGATTGAATGCTACATACTTGGAACGCGGCTCCGTGGAAGCGAGACCATCTCGTGGAGTAGCATTTTCTGTGGCGAGTCGGGTGGCTTGTACTATAGCTGCAGACATAATTTCAGCGAATTGAGAAGAAAACGGATTATTGGGATTTGTATTCCCCATGGATGGTGGCTGAGGGGCTGACGTACTTGAGGGCTGTTCGGTATCAGATTGTCGAGTATATCTTATACGGCAATGGCCTATAGGAGAACGTACAAAAGGTAAGCTCTGGTAAATACTTTGGGATTCCTCCCCCTCCTCTGAGCCCTCTTCTTCTGATAGACTGTCATGAGTGCCTATTTCTTCATCAGTGAAAATAGGTTGGTGCTTAGGCCTAGCTCCCATCTCCTCAGCATGGAGAACAGGTGGGTCAAAACCCACCAAGGGGGACTGTGTGTGTTTGGGCTTAGTTCTTTTTTGGAGTTTAGTTATTGGTTTCGGTCTAGGTAACCTTTTTTCCTTTTTAAGTATCATACTGCTGTCAGCATCGGATTGGGTTGGGGCAGCTGTTGCGCCCTCGGTTGTATCTATTTCCTCCCCTTCTGGACTGTCGCCTGGGCCCATCATCATTAACGGGACAGTAGTGCTGGGTGTAGGTACCGGGGGTGTAACTACGGGAGGAGTGGGTGGAAATAGTACTGCTTGAGGTTTTTCTAGTGTTTTGCCTTCCTGGAGTAGTAGGCCTTCCTCAGCCTGGTGTTGGGCCGGAAGCATAACAGCACTAGTAGATATATTTTCCTTCTTTGTTTCCTCACCGCTTGCCATTATCATGATTGGGACCATATGTCTGGGTGCTGTAATCTGGGTAGGTAATACAAATGTGCCATCCGGATTAACTACTGGGTACAATGACACTGTGGGAATAGACATAGAAGATAACGGAGCTGGAGGTAGGCCAGAATTTTGGGCGTTGTCAGTTAACAAAGATGGCGTCGATGCCTGTACCGGATATAACATAGAAGGCGGGGCAGGCAATTGGTGGGGATTTTCTACTGAAGGCAGTTGGTGAAGTGCGTCACAAGATGGCGCTGGTGTCTGTGTTAGACACGACACAGTAGCCGGAGTAGACAGGGGGCGGGGGCCTCACAGTACAGACAAGAGCGACGGCTTCCTGACGTCATTGCATTACAGGCTGGGCAGCTCCACCCCTTGTCCGACGACTCGGCGCCATTATAGAGCTGTGGCGTATAAGACATTGGAATTTTGCACAGATATCTTGAGTGCTTTTCATCATACATTTCTTCGCCATCTAACGATTTAAATTCTTTGCTACAATCTAGCCAGATTTTAACAGTATCTTTCAATCCGTCGTCGTCTAATTTTCCTGCTTTTTCATTTAGGAGGTTTTGCCAGGTGCAAATTGATAAGGTTCCTCCTCTGGGTACTTTATATCGTTTTTCCAACTTAGATAATTGCTTAATGTATCTTTTCCCTCGTCTGTCAGCAACTAATTGGGAGGAAGTACAGAACCTGTGACGGGACCGACCTTACCCCGACTGGGTACTCCCGCCTAACG